>VDFB02271358.1:998541995-998748990 GCA_007258455.2 Sequoia sempervirens
AGAGAGAGGGAGAGAGGGAGATAGAGATGTTAGAATATAGCTTGTTTGTTGGAATATGGCTTCTAGTGATGTCATTGATGGCAACCTGAGTCATTATTCCCATCCACAGATCAAGATTCACTCATACAAGCAGGAAGAGTTAAGATCAGAGTTTTATCAGTAGAGAAAATGAAGAATAGGGTATCCGGTTAGCATGTCGATCTGTATGCTTCACCCGATCATCATTTTGAGTTGTGGATCTCAAGGAAGGTTTTTAAGCATCTATATTACTTGATTGCTAAGTTTTGTGGTGTCGCATCAATCGGTGTATTAGTTAGGATATCTAGCAGGATGATTTTTTTGCTTATTTGATCATGGTGGCCGACTTGGTGATTGTAGCATGTCGCGGATGTATAAGGAGTAATTTTTTAATTTTTTCTTGTGTTGGACATTTTTTCTTGGGTCCTAACTATAGTTTGGCCAACTTTGATGGGTGCACATTAAATATATTTGTGATTTGAGCCGACCATTGGAGAATATTTCATATTTTGTTGAAGCTAACTTGGAGTGATTGAAATCTTGGTAACGGATATATATATGATATCATTAATTCATTTTGAAGTGTGAATAGGTGTGAAATAGTAGAGAAAGTGTGTGTTGCAAATATTAGAAGGGTTTTTGAGTGATTTGTTCACAGTTTCACTTGTGCATTATAGGTTTTATGATGTGAGTTAGAGTAGAGCATAGTAGAAGTGATGAATCAGTCAAAAGAACAAAATATCGATTACTGAGCTTCACCATAACTAAAAATAGACATTTGTAGATGCTATCTTCTTATTTCAACATTTTTTTGTAATCACAAACATTTTTTAAGGCAGTGAGACTTCCTTATTTTGAGAAATGAGCTATAGGCAGTGTGCTTGAATGCATGTGCATTCCCATTATTATTCTTATACTTTTAACAAAGTATAAATTGTGGATTAATCTCCACTGTGGTTTTTCCCCTAATAGGGTTTCAATGTAAAAATATTGGTTTTATAGTGTTTTGATTGTCTCCTTCATGTGCTTGCACGTTTAATTCAATTTAAGTACTATGAATGGTTTAAGATCTGGAATAAAATAAAAAAATGTTGAACACTGATTCACCCCCACCCTCAGTATTCCTTGAGTCCAAAAATTGGTATCATAGTGGGTTCCTCTACAAAATTTTAATAGCTTGAGGTGGATCTTGGAATGCAATGGACTCTGGTGGTCTTCAATAGTAGTTTGTAGTGGCATGTGATGATCTTGATCTATCTAAAGCAGAAGTCATGGAATTAAAAGAAAATCTTTAGGATGCTAAAAAATCCATTCAATCATTGAAGGAAAAAATCAATGAGTGAAAAGAAAAAAGCAAGGAACTATGTGATCAGCTGAAGCAGAAAGAAAATAAAAGATTGGAAGATGTTCATTTGAATCAGACCCTAAAGGAAATAAATGAAGAGTGTGAAAAGATTTCTAGAGACAATGCTGCTCTAAAGCTTGAGATGGAATCTATGGCGATGAAGATGACTACGAAGATTGAAGAAAAGAAAAAGAATGAGGATAAGCTAGCCCAGTCCTTGAAGGAAAAATATGAAGAATGTAGTAGAGTAAATGGTGGATTCATTCAGCTAGAGATTGAATTGCAACAATCCAGAAATAATGAGCAAGAACTTGAAAGACAAATAGTTATTCTCAGAGATGAACTCACAATTGTAAATGAATACAAGGAGAATTTTAAGATTAGTTCTACTAAGCTTGATGAGTTGACTAAAGGACAAAAGGATGCAAATGACAAGTGAGGTCTTGGATATGAGAAAGAAGAATGATTAGGATATGAACTTAAGGATTTTAAACAAGGAAATCAAATGAGCAAAGGTAGAAGGTATCCGGTAAGACAAACCAATGCTCAAAATTTAAATAGTCACTAATTTTCTTGTAATATAATTGGTCATAGAGCTTCTCAATGTAGAATTAAAGTAAATTCAAGTAGTTCGTCTTTCACCAGTCAGTGTTTTAGTTGCAACAAGTTTGGTCATAAATCAATTCAATGCAGAAGTGTGTCTATCAGTGTAAGGAATTTTAAATGCTAAAACTATGGAATATTTGGGCATGTTGCTAATCAATGCAGATTGAGAGTAAATCAATGGAATGAGTGGTCTAGAAAGAGAAATCCTTTGTGTTACAATTGCAATAGATTCAAATGGTCACATTGCAAGATTCTGTAGGAATAGAAACATGGATAGAAGAGGTATGATATACAAAGGAGAAATTTCATAGAAAGAAGATAAAGAAAAAGGGAAAGTGATTATGGAAGAAATAGGGGATCAAATGAAGAAAACATGGGTAAGAAAGAGTGAGTCTGATGAAGGAAATAGGATCGCACTAGAATCTTCTTCTGGTAATTCCTCCAGAAATTGATCTTAGGCCATTGGCCTAGTGGGAGTTTTTCAAGAAAATCCTTTGTCCCCCTATCAGTAGATGGCACCAGAATGCAGGAAATTGATAGAAGTTGTGCTAAAGGTTTGCAAATGCATTGGTGATCGCTTGTGCATAATCTTGAGGAGTAGAAGGTCCATAGATGAATTCTTCTTTTGCTTCCTAAGAAAACAAAGTACTTGGAACTCCTAGGGAAAAACATTTAATGTCATAAAAATGGTAGGTGCGAAATTATAAAAGGGTATCTGGAACCCTCATTTTTTACCTTGCATTGAAGAAGAATAGAAGAAGAGCCTCTGCAACAAAATTTCAAAGGAGTAAAAGTTAATTCGACTGTGAATTCATCAAGTATTTCAGTTGCTTATAAAATTCTCACTTAATTTGGTGCTCGATAGAAACTTGTTCGGTATGGAAAATGAAGCAAATAAAAGGAATGGTGAATTTGGATGAATATGGTAGTGGAAAGATTAGGGATGTGAAAAATTTGTTACTGGACGATGAATTAAAATGGCTTGAAGGTGTAAAACACAGAAGTCTGGATATTTGGAGTGAATTTCCTTATTTTGTAAATGTGGAAGCCGTTAGGTTTAAAAATATATTGAATAGATTGAATGATGACATTCTAACTCTAGATAAACCCTATCTCATTTTGAAAGAGGTAATCAGAAATCTAACTGGACTATGCAATGTTAGGGATATTCTGAAGAAGTTGATTCAGAACAAGGAGGTCTAAACCCTAATTAGAGTAATAGGAGATCAAAGGGCTCTGATAATTTCAATGATCAAAGATCCGATAACAAGGTACATTGCACATGGAATTTCATACAAAATATTTTTCAAAAATAGGGAAGGCGCAACCTCGACAGGCACAGTCTATATCACTCATAAAATGATAATGGAGGATGAAGATTTTGATCTATGCGGATTGCTAAAGGATCAGTTGATGGAAAATGTGCAATTGACAAAGGAGGCAGATTAGCCTTTCAGGTTTGGTATCTTGGTCATATGTCTTATGATGTATTTTTTGAATTACTAGCTATAGATTGATAATGTGGTATGGAAGGAGAATAAACTGGTTTGTAAGAAAATTTTTGAACATTCTAATACTCTAGAAAATTGTGAGAAAGAATATGCAAAATTATTTTAGGAATTCCTAGGGAAGTTTGGAGAAATTAGCATTTCCATTTTGGTAAAGGCACTTGAGGTTGGATCCTCTTCTGGTGAGATGGAAAGAAAGAAGGAAAGAGTAGAAGAGATTGTTAGTTACACTCCTTCAACACACAAGACTCCAAAAATTGAAGGAAAAGTTAAATATCTAGTGATTGTGAAAATTCCAGATGAGGAATCCGATGAGTACACTCCAAGGGAGGAACTAGAATCATTTGAACCAGATGTAGTAATGGTTGAAGGAAGTGAGGAAGAAGGTACTTTATCCAAAACAAAGATACCGTAACTTGTTCAAGAGAAAGATGGAATGCAGAATATTTTTGACATGTGGTTAGATAGACCCTCATATGAGCAAGACCTGATTGAGAGCACTCTAGGAAGTTATTTTGCACACAATAACATTGGATTGGAAAGTTTGTAGAATGTGTTTCTTGAAGAGATGATTGAATGTATTAGGGGGGCTATGGCCTTTGAGTCCCATGACATAAAAGAGGAAGAAATAATTCTACATTTGAAGGAGCAATTTAGGCTATCTCTTACCAAATTGAAAAGGAAAATGAATGTGTTGAGGAAATGCAAAAATTCAGCAAATAACATTTACAACTATTATCTTTCCTAGCCTCATGTCGTTGGGAAGTACAAGGAAAAGCTGGAGCAGATTGAAGCTGAGTTAATCAAAATTGGCTAGGATTACAACATGTTTCAGGATTAGGATGGTGCAGTCAAGAAAAAAATTCAAGAGTTGCAGTTTGAGCATGAAAAATTTCAAATCACCAAGAACAGCCTTGTGGACACCTTTTGGAAAGTGAAGGATTTAATTCAATGCAGGATGGAGCAGCTAATTGAGGTTTTGAGGAAAGGAGAGAAATTAGAAGAAGCAATCACAATTCTAGAATCTCTCATTCAAATTATTAATAGGACATCTGAGAACAAGAACATGATCATAATCATTGGGATTGTAGTGGAAGCATGGAAGAAGTTTCTTCTAGAAATGATAGAGAAATACAAGATAATTTTTTGAACCAAGTAGTTGTTGTATTTCTTCAAATTTTGATCAAATTTTGAATTTTTGAAAAGGGGAGAGAAAGTAGTGAAAATATATGTTTTTCATTGATGTCAAAGGGCGAGAGAGAGCAGTGAAAAATGGCATATCATTCTAAGGGGGAGTTGTGTTTTGAATTTTGAAATTCTGAAATATAAAATGGGAGAGAGAGCATAATCATATTGGTTCTGACACTTAGTCATTTTTCACTAAGTGTTGCCATCAATGCCAAAGGGAGAGATTGTTGGAATATGGATTGTTTTTTGTAATATGGCTTCTAGTTTTGTCATTGATGGAAACCTAAGTCATTATTCCAGTCTATAGATCAGGATTCACTCATACCAGTAGGCAGAGTTAAGATAAGAGTTTTACTGGTAGAGAAAATGAAGAACAGTGTATTCAGTTAGTATGTTGATCTGTATGCTTCACCGAGTCATCATTTTGAGTTGTGGATCTTAGGGAAGGTTGTTAAGCATCTATATTACCCAATTGCTAAGTTTTGTGGTGTCGTATCAATCAATGTATAAGTTAGGATATCCGACAGGATGATTTTTCTGCTTATTTGATTATGGTGGCTGACTATAGTTTGTCCTATGTTGATGGGTGTGCATTAAATATGATTTTTGATTTGAGCCGACCATTGGAGAATATTTCATATTTTACTGAAGTCGAATTGGAGTGATTAAAATCTTGGTAACAAATATATATGTAGCGCCCCGCCGTGTGAACCCCAGAGGACAACAGAATACCAAACTATTTTTTTTTTGAAGGGGAAACATTTCATAAGATGAATATGTGTATATATTATAAGAAGAGAAACTATGCATTTACAAAGTTATCTACATCCTCTGGGGTACACATAACGACCATTACAAAATGTAAGTTTTTACAAAAGTGAATATAAACCAAGATTACATAAAGATAACATACAATCATCCATAAACAAGAGAGAGGAAACAATACATCATTTTATGCCCACATTTTTATACTCTAAATAACCTAACACTCTACAACGACTTTACTAATTTTGCAATTTTTATTTTTATTTTTTTGTTTACTTAAAGACAATGACAACACTTTTCACTACTTACAACTATAGTCCAAGATCACACTAGTGAGAAGCAAATATAGAAATGGTTCACTAGCTTTTTAGCAATAAAGTCTACTTACTTTGGGTTAGCTTAACATACCTCTTCCATTCCATCATGTTGAATTTTCCTTGTTTCCCAATGCATATACCTACAAGGTTTACATGACTTGGCACACATATATGATCAAAGGTAGTTAGCACATGATTACTAGATGAGCTATACAAATCAATGGCAGTTTTACAGTATGACAAATCACATACAAGACTCAAAATCTAATAGTTCTAGGGGCCCAACCTAATGCCTCGGGGGCTCATCACTTGATAGCCTTGCCTACGTATATATTTCGTAGAGGCACCGTAGTTCGCCCTTTCACATTTCATACTAGGTTACTTACAAATGAGGGTATCTCCCCTCATGGCCAACATATAACTTTATTTAGACACGACATATTCCCAATAATGTTACTATGCAAAAAAATCAAATCCCTACACCATCACATCATGTGTACCATTCAAATTACATATTGTAAGATTTATATGTGTGAGCAAAGTCAAATCTACATTACTGGCCGAATTACCAAAACTGATAAGATTTCATAATTATAATGACCTAACTGATAACTAGACTATTCTATAAGGATGAAACTTATTGATTTCGCTAAAGTGACAACTTACTAAAACATTTGATAACATAAAAGGAAATGATATTTAATGATATCTCAAGTAAAAGTATAAATCTAAAATAAACAATAGAGTTAACTACTAGATAATTCAAATACAAAAGCATGCACCTTAAGATAGTTAATTAAATTGTTTTCTAATAATGAAGAAAGATAGAAACTATACCAATTCAATTAATTAATGCTTCCTTAGAACTTCCATCCCAAGAATAAAATAATGTTGGTATATATTAAAGAATAACTTCAAGAATTGAATCAACTATTAAAAGATATCAAATGGATGATTTTCACATTACAATTCCAATAGAAGCCAATATTATTCAAAATGAATATTATACTCAAAGGGTGATCCCACAATAGTGGTTTACAATTTTTGGCCAAACTTGACATTGAAATTATTATTTTTAACTAAATCTTTGCATTCGGGCAGCTATAGCGGCTAAACCATGAAGAATTTGAAGATAATTCAAACTAAAGTCTCATCACATTTTTTCTATAGATTCTAAAAATATTTTTTTCAAAATTTTTGGAATCAGTTTACACTTCTTTTTCTATCTCCCACGAAAACTAGTTTTTTTCAAAAAACAACATTTTTAAAAAGTGACGCAGACCGTATAATGTATAACTTTTTTCCATGAAGGATAAAATTCCAATTCTTTCGAATTTAGATTGGTAACTCTGATACCTAGTGCTTCCACTTGGTTAGATAGTTTTTATTGAATATTTTTTCTTTAATCAAGTTTCAAAATCAAACTAATTACAATTCAGACATAGCCGACTGTATAATGCATAACCTTTTTTGTATATATCAAAATTAAATTTTATTTTTTTGGTTGGATCAAGGACTTCAACATTTGGTGCAATCATATTTTTAAATTTTTTTTTTTGATAATCTGCTATTTTTCCACATGTGCAAACATAGACCTTCATTTTCAATGAAAAACCTATGTTTAAAAAACAAACACAATAAAAACAAAACATATTAAGATTATATTTGTTGGATAGCTTGTTTGAGGACTACCTGATTCCAGTTGGGTTTGTGAAGATTCCTCCATTTTCATCATCAACCCAAGCTCCGAAGTTCCAAAATTTAGGGTTTTTTTGTGTCTCAGAGGAGGGATGAGGAAGAAGGGGGGTTCGAATTTCGAATGGGTTCATTCGAACCCCCCTTTTATAAGGGTTTTTGTTGTCATTTTTGGTGGGAAAGCATTAAAAGGGTTCGCTCGAACCCAGGTTCTAGCGAACCCCTAGTTATGTCTGTTCGAACCCCTAAAATCAATATTTTTACCATGCATTCATTTTTTGTGAGTTTTCCTTCCTCACTTCAATTGTAAACCACTACTGTGGCTTCACCCATAATAATGAAACAAATCTTAACCAACTATATTTTGCATATCAACTATGGTTTGCAATTATCTGTATTCACACAATTTGTATCAACTAAGGATTGGACTATTCCTTACAACTAATCCTCAAAGAATTAATCAAACTGCTATATTTATTGGACTACCAATAACTTAATCATATAATAAACTACTTTATTCCACACGAGTTCCTGGATTGCCAACAATATTAAATATAAATGAAATACTAGGCAGCGTTTCCAATAATTCATTAATTCGTTACATGATGAACCTCCAATTATACATACATAGATAATTAATATGCACCTTTAATCATCTTGATAGAAGAAACCCTCTTGATATGGGTTATTCCATACATCAAGTAAATTATTCCACATAATGTTTTTTTTTTTATATTTAAAATATTGTATGTTCAGTTTTTATATGCAGTATTTAGTCATGGGTAGCATAGCAAAGTGAGGCATACAACTATGATGTTCCTATACAAATAATATATATATATATATATATATATATACAAATGTACTAATATTAATTTTAGTTTTATTTTTCACATCATCAATATAAATTGGTTTATTGAACCTTATATACCCCTATGAATTACCAACTTACCTCTCTTAGAACAAATTTCATAGTTAATTAATTTTTATTTTTTTATCCCCTAATGTCAAGTCACATGGCTCACAATGTTCCATTGCATAAAAAGAAGAGTGCCTATTTTGATAACACAGTCTCATACATATAATAATAATAATAATAATAAAATAAACACCTTTATTCCCTCTATTCATTCACCGGATTTCTATCTTATTTACTGAATCTAAAATTTGCACTGCACTAAAAATTTCAAATTTTCAACTTTTAATTTACTCATATCATATTTAACCAAAGTAAGTTGAAATAACTAAAGAATACATATAGAGCCAGAGAATCCTGAGCAGAAAGACCTAACCCTAAACAATCTATTACTTTCTTTGTGCAGACAAGGAGATGATAAAAAGAGAGTGGAAACCTTAGCATTTTAGGTATTGCTTTTTGGATTTTCTTGCTAGCTGGTGGAGGATAATAAGATGACAAACCGTATTGAGATCATTGCATTTACCGTTTCAGCTATAGCTGCTATACATTCTATACTAATTAGTCTTTTCAAGAAAATTGTCTCAAAGAAATCTCAAGAGAAAGGAGAACATAATAGACAAATACATTAAGATTGCCAAAAACAAATAAGGATCTAATGCTAGGTATTTACAATAATATGACACATAGAAATGAGGGGAAGGCTTGTTTGCTACTTGCACCCAGAGATTAGGATGACATTGAATGTTGTTTAGCCTACAATATATGATGGAGTGTTAGTATTGACAAAGAATTGTGAGAGAATTGGTGCAGTCCATGTCAAACGTTGATTTGGAACTAGCTGATACCAGAAAAAACTACTCTCACGTCTTGATTCATATTTTTAATTCCTTTATGGGTTTTGTTGTCCTCTTTCTTAGCTTTCCAACAAATTGTAAAGTTTTGAATTTTTATGAGAAATGAAAAAGTTATGGTAATTTTACCAATACCTAGTATTTAGGTTTTAAAACTGCTAAATTATTTTAGTGATTAGATAAAGTATTAAATTGCACAGTGAGCATAAGAATTTGTTTCACAGTTCACAATATCTCTTTACGAAGATCTAGCTCTAGAACTACAACATAAATTCTTATACGAGAAAAAGACACAAATATAGAGCCACAGAACCGCAACCTTCATTTCCTGGATACAACAAATCAGTAATGGTGATGGTAATTGGTGATTGAAATTTCTATGACTAATAGCCATTCTTTTCATCTACAAGATTACAATTCTTACAAGCTCACAAGACATTTCTCATACCAATCACCTCTAAATTTTGTACCTATGTAAATTTACACTTTCATAGACATCAACACTTTCATTTCACAAGAAACAACATAATTATTTTAGAATGTAATAAAACATAGCAATAAAAAGAATTTCACCCATATACACATTTCATCTCTTTCATATTGAGATTGTGGCAAGTGACTTACCTCATGGTTCTACACTTCAGCTGTGAGAAAATCATGCACCAGAAATGGCCTGTTGGGTATCGCCGTGGTTGTTCTCCATGCTGACAAAGTTTCTTTTGTCTTCTTCTCCTACAGTCCAAGGCTGTCGACCCCCTCCCTCTTCTAGTTCCTTTCTTCCCTTTTCACTATCTTCCCCAAAACAATTAAGGCAGTTCTAATTTTTTTCATGATAAACAAAGGAAATAGGTGTCAACTTCATAATTTTTGTATCCAGCACTTGGCACTTTTCCTCACTCCCCATTTCCACCTGTAGGTAAATCTCTACCTTTTGCAACAAAATAGAAACCTACCTCCACTATGGTTTAGTTGCGTCCACGGAAGGAAAATTTCATCCTTAATAAATATTTTACCCGCCACCGAAAAACATTATTATATCAAATTAAATTCAATAAACTTAAATCTACCCCCATTTAACTTTCCAGAAAACATTTAATCAACCCGTTTATCCTAAAAAATATTTTTAAATAAATATTTATGTATCTATTTTAAATTTTTACCGAATGAAGAAATTGAATAATTATTTATTTTTAAATAAACCCTTAATGCAAATAAATAAATAATATTATTTAATTAAATGAACAATATTATTTAATTAAATAAACATTATTATTTAATTGCCAATTGAAAATTTACAAAGCTGCTTGATTAAGATATTACTCTTTTAATTTTACAAACATAACTTTAAATTTTCAAACTAATTTAACATTTAATTAAATCTTCACAACACACATTAATAATTACGTTTAATGTTTAATTTCAATTATCATTGTATTAATTTAACTAATTGACAATAATGACACACATCTAATTCCAACAATTAACACATTAAAATTGCCACTTAAAAACAAGAACAACATAAGATAAGACGATACCAAACAGAACGGGAACTAACGGATGACATCAACAACCGATGATAGGACGATGAACACGGATGTGGGTACTTTCTTGTCAAATCCCTAAACCACATCATCATAAATATCGTGAAGCAAGTATTAAACAATTTACGTAACCACACACTATAGCATAATTAGGTAAGGATGACACCATGCATCATTATATAATCAACATCATATTAAAGTATCATGATCTTCCAACAAAACTCATAAGTTAAACATGTCAACAATCACCAACATAATCATCGGTATGCATCAAACATAACAGTATCCACACAGTATCATAAGATAACAGTATTACAAGAGGCACTACAAGTCAAATAGGTGAAACAATTACCAACGTAATCACGAGTATGCATCAAATATAACAGTATCCACACAGTATCATAAGATAACAGTATTACAAGAGGCACTACAAGTCAAATAGGTGAAACAATTACCAACGTAATCACGAGTATGCATCAAATATAACAGTATCTAAACAACAACAATCACACACAAAAAGTATCATAGGAGTATAGTAACATAGGTGGCATCACATCATATATGAGATCATTAATTCATTTTGAAGTGTGAATAGGTGTGAAAGAGTAGAGTAGGTGTGTGTTGTGAATATCAGAAGGGTGTTTGAGCGATTTATGCATAGTTTCGCTTGTGCATTATAGGTTTTGTGATGCGAGTTAGAGAAGAGCAAAGCATAAGTGATGAATTAGTTAGAAGGGCAAAAGATCGATTACTGAGCTTCACCGACACTGAAACTAGGAATTTGTAGATGTTATCTTCTTAGTTCAACCTTTTTTTGTAATCACCAATATTTTGTAAGGCAGTGAGCCTTTCTTATTTTGAGCAATGAGCTCTAGGTAGTGTGCCTGAATGCATGTGAATTCCCATTATTATTCTTATACTTTTAATAGAGTATAAATTGTGGATTAATCTCCACTGTGGTTTTTCCCCTAACAGGGTTTCCATGTAAAAATATTGGTGTTATGTTGTTTTGATTGTCTCATTCATGTGCTTGCATGTTTAATTCAATTTAAGTACTGTGAATGGTTTAAGATATAGAATAAAAATAAATAAAATTGAACACTAATTCACCCCCCCTCTCAGTGCTCCTTGAGTCCAACAAGAGAGAGGGAGACGGAGAGAAAAAGACCCGAGACCTAGAGAGAGAGGAATGAAGAGAGAGAGGGAGTAGGAGGTATCTGAAACTGAAACATAGAGAGAGAGAGAGAGGGAGGGAGGGAGAGGGAGAGAGAGAGAGAGGGAGAGTGGGGAGAGAGAGAGGGATAGATAGAGAAAGAGAGAAACACCTAAGAGGGAGAGAGAGGGAGAGTGAGATAGAGAGAGGGAGATGGAGAGATGGAGAGAGAGAGAGAGAGGTATTAATATATAATATAATTTATATACTATATAATATATTAATTTAATATATACCTTAATAATAACATTAATATATAATATATTTTATATAAATATATATAATAAATTAATTTAGTATATTAATATATAATAAATATATATATAATAATATAATATATTAATAATATTATGCTAATAATAATTCTTAAAACTAAAGTAAACAAATTTCTGTTTTGTTTCCTATAGGTTAAAAAGATAGAAGCATGAGAAACAATAGGTCATATATTGTATAAAACATAATAGATATCTGTTCGAAATTGAAACATATATTTTTGGGACCCTATGGACTACTCTTGCACTCTTAGGGTTTTTCACCTAAAAGGAGAGAGATAGGGCCAAAAATGCTTATGTATCACTCAAATTAGGATGTTTGTGAGTGATATGATGTAAATGAAGTTAGAGATCCTACATGGGCCATCTTACATGAGTTTCCTAAAAATTGGCTAAGTCCTTGATTTTTTGGTTTTTGGGCTCTCTTACCCACTTCCTTCATGCCTTATCCATTGCTCCCTTCCTTCCCCCTTTCCCTCTAAGTGTTTTTGGTTTCGGCCTTCACCCTTACCACCTCTCCCCTCTTCCATTTTTTCCTTTCTTCTATCGGCCTTCAATTTTCAGCCTTCCCCCGTGCATCTTACCTCTTACCTTTGGAGGTAAGATGTAATCCTTCCCTCTGATCTCCAAAGGTCGGTCTTCCTCCATTTTTCACCATTCTTCATCCTACTTTTCAAGTGTCAGCCATTAGCCTTCCCCTTTATCATCTTCTTGTCTCCCTGATAGCTTCCTTTTGAAAAATGATAAGTGTCATGTTTTTGGGCTTCGGAGGTAGGGCTTCCTCCTTACCTCTGACTTTTGTAGGTAAGCCTTCCCTCTTACCCCCGATCTTTCCTTTCTCTTCACGATTTCTTTCTTTTTTTTCTTCTTTTGAGGAATGTGGTAAGCTAATGACCCGACACCCAACCTCCGACAGCCCAACACCCAATCTTCGATGGCTTGACACATGAAGTTTGATGAAAGCATAAGCATGAGGTAGGATCGACACTCGACTCCTTACTCCCAACCACCCAATCGTTGATGTCTGACAAAGACATATTTTTGGGGGTCTAAACCATTTAATTCACATGTTTGCAATGTTTTCCTTTCAGGCTTGATGCCCCTATGATCCATGAATTGGCACATTTTGTTTAGTGACACAATTAATGTGCAACTATCTCCTAGCTACTAGACATTTTTTTTAGGGTTTAAGGATGACATTTATCACTCTTTTGACTTCACCAAGTGAATTTAATAAGCACCATGCTCATTCATTCCTACTATTTGTCCCTTCTAACAAATACCATTACCCAAATCATATATTTCATGGAGGTTTTTGGATGGATTTTCCAAGAAAATCTTCACAACATGATGGATGTTGTGCAAACCTTGTCTTCTCTAGGCTCTTCTTGGCATGGTTTTCACTACAGGTATGGTGACTGTGCTTGTTTTGGGCACATATTTTTTGGACAATCCTCATGATTCTTTGATTAGATCTACTAACCATAGTTGGGTTAGGGTTTGGTTATTGTTCATCTTATTTATTCCTGAACTATAAAGGTAACACTTGTCTATTTTTTAAGGGTTCTTCCTCTAGCTTCTCTAGGGTTTTTCTATTGTAAACACTGCATTTTTTGCATTCTTCAATTGTAAAGATTGCTTCTAAGCTTTTATGTTAATAAAATTCAACTATTATCACTATTATCCCTTGCATGTTTGAGTAATATCCATTTACCTTCATGTTTCAATATGTATTTTAGTTGTTCCATTGATGTATTATGTTGTTCTGAAGTAGGAAGAAACAAATTTATATATTTGTGTATCACCTTTATTTCCATTTTATGTTATCCTTCTATCCCCTTTCCTCTATGATTTGCTAGATTAGAAGTGGTGATAGGGTTTTCATGTGTTGGGTTTTCACTTAGTTTAGAAGAGGAACTCAACCTTCTTTGGAGATTCAAACTCATTCACACAAGGTCCCACACCTTGAGGTTATTTCCATTGTGCCATTATAACACTAAAATCTTATTGAGTAGGGTGCAATTTTATGTGACAACAAGATCTCTTTAATTGCAAATAACTCTCTCTCTCTTAGGTCCATTCCAATCCATCTCTCTCTCTCTTAGGTCTCTCCCACTCCCTCTCTCTCTCTTAGGTCCATTCCACTCCCTCTCTCTCTCTCTCAGGTCTCTCCCACTAACTCTCTCTCTTCCAGGTCTCTCCCTCCCACCCTAACTAGATAACTTTATCTCCCCCTCTATCCCCCTCTCTCCCTATCTCCCACCCTCTCTCTCTTGGGTATTTCTCTCACAAGTCTCTCTCCTACTCTCTCTCTCTCTCAAGTCTCTCTTTCCTTCTATCCCTCTCATGTCTCTCCCACTCTCCCTCTCAGGTATCTCTCTCATGTCTCTCTCTCTCAAGTCTCACTCTCCCTCCCTCTAAGGTATCTCCCTCCCTCTCACTCTTAGGTGCCTCCCACTTCCTCTCTCTCTTAGGTCTCTCCCTCCCTCCATCTCTCCCTCTCCCTATCAAGACTCTCTCTCCCCCTCCCTCTTAGGTCTATCTCTTTGGTACCTCCCACTCCCTCTCTCTCTTTCTCTCTCTCCCTCTTGCTCAGGTCTCTCTCTCTCTCTCACCCCTCCCTCCCTCCCACTCTCCCTCTCTCTGGGGTCCTCCGCTCCTCTCTCTCTTAGGTCTCTCCTCTTTATCTTTCTCTCAGGAATCTCTCTCTCCTCTCTCTCCCTCTACCTCTCAAGTCTCTCTCTCCATCTCTCCCTCTCCCAACTCTCTCACGGTCCTCCCTCCCTCTCTCTTATGTCTCTCTTTGCTCTCCCTCCTCTCTCTCCCTCTCAAGTCTCCTCCTTGCCCCTTCTCTCTCTCTCTCTCTCAAGTCTCTCTCTCCCTCTCAAGTCTCTCCCCTCCCCATCCCTCTTAGGTCTCTCACTCCCTCTAAGGTTTTTCTCTCTCTCCCTCACTCTCTTAATTCCATCCCACTCCCTCTCTCTCTCTCTTTTGAATTGGTCACACATCAATAAATATATAATATGTACTATGTAGTATATAATATATACTATGTATTAAATATTTTATATAACATACTATATAAAATATATGTAGTATATAGTATATAGTATATAATATATATTATTATATAATAATATATATAACATATTTGTATATTAGTATATATTAAAATACTAAATATTATGTATTATAAATAATATAGGTAGCGGATATCTATTTCTAAATGGATATCCCTTTTTTCTAAAAGAATCAGTAGGCTCAAGATTTGTCTTGGGATTTGGTTTACGATTGCCTAACGTCGAAAGTGAACCTAAAAAACATGTTTACAAAATTTGTTTAGTTTTCTTAAGTTCTCCCTTGTGGCTGATGACTTTTTTAATCTGAATTTCATGAAATGAAAAGGGTTTATAGAAAAAATTGTTAGCTTTCCACCAATATAAGATATGTCTTATTTTGAATTTAATAAATAATTATTATTGATTTTCTATATACATTACAACTAAAGTCTTGATTGATAGGCTAATTGAAAAACATTTATAACTTTCAAACTACTTCACATTTTTCAAACCTAAAAGATGCATCACATTCTATGCTTCACATACTATAGGATAAAAAGAAATTGAATTTCATAAATCTTTGACCAAGTCATAGTGGATAGACAAACACATTTTAAAAATTCTGAAATGTTCTAATAAAAAAATCAAAACTAATTATTTACATACAAAAACATTACAAAAAAAATCCACCACATTAGGGAATGTGTCGTATACATATATTGAAAGTTTCAGAAAAAAATATTATTCTTTCCTTGTACTTAGGGTGGTCAGACATACATCTACTTCTTATCATTTTCCTAAAAATATAGTACCATTGCATTGAAATTTCAAATTTTCACAAAATAGATTTACTTTTTTCCAAAAAAGGACTACTAGCCTAGAAACTATATTGAATTCGCTACAAGTTTTGTTCTTAAATATTTTTCAAATTATGTTAATAACCTATTCAAAATTTTAATTCAAGTTTCCTAACTATGTTTTTCTAAAAATTTATTGCCACTTTGGGGCCTAGTTTGGACCTCCATGATCTTGCACTAACCCATTTTTTACATTTTTTTTGGTAATATACTATTTTTCCACATGTGTAGAACAAAGAGCTTGTTTTTTGATGAAAAATATGCATTCACAAGAAATAAAAAATAAATATAATAATCAAATTAAATATATTTAAAATTACACTTTTTGGGAAAATTTTAATAAGGAATATATACTTACAAAACATAAATTTTAAATGAATTCATTTGATCCCCCAAAAGGTAAATCAAAAGTTGTTTTTTATTAGCATTTTGATAGGTGTAGAGGAGACTCCATTATAGGTATGGTTTTAAACTAGTGAGGTTTTATCCAATGGATTTTTATCTAAGGGGGTTTGATCAAACCCTCTTCAATTAAAATCATTTAAATGGAACCTTTCAAGGATTAAATTATTATATTTTCTAAAAATATGTGATTTCAGCAAAAATTAGGATGTCCTAGAAAGTGTAACCCATTATTGTGGCAACACCCTTGTTGGGAAATACACCCTTGTTAAATTTGTGCTTTTGTAAAACCATTATGAGGATATGTGTTGGATCAATAATTCTAAAAGGCTAATAATTTGAAGGGTGAACAAAATAAATCAGTTGAAAATTATTTTAGGTTCCATGATTCATTTATAGGAACAATTTGGAAACTAACGAGGCATCATTCATGTATACTTGTAGAATGGAGAAAGCTCAAAAGTATAAGCCATAAAAGGAAGTATATGAGATGCTATTGAGTTTAAATTTTTTTGATCAACTTCAATGGCTCCTATAGTTAAATTTGAAAGAGAGGCGACATTGTTAAATGAGTATTCAACATATGTTTATGTCCTATGGCTATCATAATAGTCATACATTATTTTACCATTTGCTTGATATGGACTTGATAGCACATCAATTAAGGCCCTAGACTATTATCATAAGAATCACCATCCTCAATTCATAAGACATCAATATTAAAGGAGTAATCTTGGATATGTGTTTTGGGTGAATAATTGGGCTACAATGAATTAAATGAGCACTATGATGGGTAGCACATTAACTATATTGACAAGATGGTATAAAAAAAAGGTAGAAAGAGAAAAATAGTGTACCTTAAACTTCAAGATTCAACTTAACCAATTTTACAATATTTTCTAATTCATTCTAGGCTTCACACTCCTTGAAAAGTTTAGCTTTTTGATAAATTCCTTGGTATTCAATGTTCAATTCTACATCAGTCTAATAGAATTAGTAAAAAATATAAAAATGTCATATTTTTATATTATTAATTTCAAATAGAAAATATGATTATTACCATTTGAACACTAGGAATGCGAAAGTACTAATTAATACAATCAAATTCAATCTAAAAACATGCAAACTATTTCTTCTACATTGACAAAAGAAAAGAAAAGTGTGGAATTGTTAAACAATGATTGATATTTTCTCAACATCATGAAAATTGTGTTTCTATGTTGAATAAAGTGTATATTATAAAATAAATCATAGCATGTGGGTCTTGAATCATGAGACCCACATTCATTTTTATTGTTTTTGGTGAATCCAAAAAAACTATTGTGTTATAACCTTATTTAATTATTATAATAGGGAAATATGGAGAGAAAGAGAGAGAGAGGGTAAAGAAAATGAGGGAGAGAGAGAGGGGGGGAAGCGAGGGAGAGGATAAGTAGGTAGATAGATAGAGAGGGGAGATAGAGAGAAGTAGAGAGGGAATAAGAGAGGTAGGAAGATAGTTCTAGAGCTCAAGGGGAGAAATAAATGGTGATAGAGAGAGAGAGAGATAGAGAAAGAGAGATAGATATTGAGAGGGAGATATTTTTATTCACACAAATGTGATTGTGTTATAACACACTCATTTTTGTGTGAAGAGAAAGGGAGACAATACAAGGATGGCCATTTTCTCTTAGAAAATGTGAGAGAATTATAATGTGCTTGTGTTGTTGTCTACTTTAGGAATTTATAATGCTAAGGGTTGGATTTTTGTTGGGAATCCAACCCAATGGATTTGAGTTACATGTTAGTAATGTCAAGCATGCTCTCCATCAAGTTTCCACATCTTTCAATGCCAAGTTAAAAAAATAACATAATAAAATTGAGCCCCCTCTTAGCTTTTTAACCATGTAATATTTTTACATATCAAATATATTAAGATTTTTATCTTTAATTTATTTTTCTATTATCTCCATTTTTACTCAAAATCCTATGTTTAGTATTATTGGTTTCATTTTTTACATGTTCATCAAATTTTAAAATAAATTACATTTTTACAAACTAGACTGTATTCTTTGCACATTCAAAAAATTATTGAATCATTCATCTCAAACCTAACTAGACCTAAAAATTTGTACAAACCATCCTTGTAAACTTTTCAAACCTTTCTCCTTCTCTACTTTTATTGGATATTAATGTATATAGGTACCCTTCTCCTTTCATAGATATAATAGGGATGGTGGACACCTATACCATTAAGTCCCTCAAGATTTGACTATCTCTTAACCTACCATATCTCTCTTCCATTGATGTTCCCATGTATATACATGTTGGACCTATTTATAATTTTTCTCAAGAAAATGGTAAATCCATTTAGGGAGTGCCCATTGACCCCATCATCATGTTCAATATTGTCATAGAGGAACTATTATATCTTATTAATTTGTATAAAGACAAGTATAAGTAATAAAACACATTTATATGGATGTATAATGTTCTCTCCATTCCTACCTTAGGTTGGATTATTTTTCCCATCAAGACAGAATAAAAAACCTAGATGTACCCTTCTTAATTATACATAGCTCTAATCACTTCCATCTAAAGTTGAGAGACATGTTTCTCACTTTGATTTAATAATTTCCTTTATTATTCACAAGTGGATTAAGTTCCAACATAATAGAGTATTACATATGTTACACTATAGTATATTTCATCCTTTATTATTTCTTGGTAACTTTTACCTTGAATATTTCTAGCTAACCCCCACTAGACCTCTCTCACCTACATTGATCTCTTATTGAAATGTTGTAAAAAAATTAAAGTAAATCAAAGAGAATTTTTGTCTAGTAATTTTTCTTCCTCTTATGTGGCTATTCTCCCTTTGATCTCTCAATATTTGATTTAATTTCTTCTATTCCTATCTATACCCCTTTGGTGGTTAGAGAAAATAAATTCTTCTTGGGACATCTTCTTACTCCTATGATTTCATCGCCTTTAGTTGTGGCTTTTGTTCCTCCCCTAAAACTTTTATTCCTAGAGGAAAAAAATCTTACTATGTAAACTTCCACTCTCATCTCTCACCTTCTAATAGTTGCTTCCATTCCTACCTTGTGTCTTGGTATTCTAAGTAAATCAGCCCATGGAACATGATCCTCTTAAGACACTTATAGTGTCCCAAAATCTAGTAGTAATAGATGAAACCCATACTATAAGACTCTCCACCTCACCCAACTAATCCTATAGGTCACACTAGACCTAACAAATTTATAAGAGATCACATGCATGATCATGTTTTGGCTCAAGAGCCTATTTCCCTATCCAATCTTTATCTTGAATATTCCCCTACCATTCACCTACATCTTGGTTTGAAACCTTATTCTCAACCTCCACTTCTCTAATATCTGATCCCTAATACACTTCCCTTATCTAAGCACTTGGATATGTCCCATATTATTATTGAATCTAGCATTATATTGTTACTTTATTTGTGTTGAGCATGACAACTAAGAAGGGGGTTGAATTAGTTGTCAAGGATTTAATCTTTAAATTCAATCACCATAACTAATTCTTAACACTTCTTAAATGATTAATCATCAAATTCCAATGCAAAAATTAAATCCAACACATAAACAAAACAACACTAGATTTACATGTGTAAGAGTTGTTGATGAACTTGAGCACGCAAGATCACCTGCAAAACCAAGATTATCCTTCTACACAAGAGGAACATGAGGATGAAATTTTGGAATATGGTGCAATAATAGAATGATTATATTATTAAACACAAATGATACAATATGAATCAACACTCCCTCGAACTAACTGAGCTGATATGAGCTCATATGGACTAGATAGGAGGGAGAGGTGAGTGTTGAATAAATAGCCGAATATGGGCATATAATTCCAAGAGGGGTAATAACTCTCAAAAAACCAGATTAGGTGGGAGTTATGCCTACTTGGAAAATTCCAAACATGTGGCATAACCTACTCAGAAGGAGACATAAGAGAGGTTTTGTGAGGTGGTATAAAATGCCAAAAGAGGGTGTGAGATTCAACCAACCAAGTGTGGGTGAGAGTGACACATGTAATCAATGGATTACGCCACGTTTCCTCACATAAACCATGTCTCACATAACCTAAGTATGCTTAATAATGTGTAGGAAAAAAAATATTTAAAAACCTACACTAACACCCCCCCTTAAGCATAGCTTAGGTGGATGAAAGGATGAAACAATGCAAAGATGGGTCCTAGCTACAAGGATATGTTAGGTACCCATGTACAATGATGAAACCTCTCAAAATATGAGAAAGAGAAAACTCGTAGGAAAAAACTCCCCCCAAGAGAGAAGAAGAAGAAGAAGAAGAGAGACCATATAGTGCCCCAATGTAGAATCTCCTACATTGTTGGTGAATGCTTGACACTAGAAGTTGAAGATGATCCAAGATTTCCAAACAATATTCCTCCCCTTAGGAAAAAACACAATGAAGGATGTGTGCATGATATCTTCCCATTCCTGAAAGGAATATGAAGGAAGAATGATGAAAATGTGTGATGTCTCTGAACTCTGCTCAGGTTTCCCCATGTCGATGCCAAAAAATGTCACCATCACAATAGGTGTTCTAGGCCACACTACATAAAATGACAATACAAGAGCTAGTGAACATGGATGTAGAAAATAATTTGAAGACAAAGATATCTCCTCTGAAGACAAAGGAACCTCCTCCAAATGTTGCTCAATAGTAACCACAGTCATGTCAAGTTGTGAAGAATGATCATGTGGGTAAAGAACAAGAGGGTCAAAAGGTTCCCCCTTAACATCTGAAGAAGACGAAGCAACTTCATCAAAGAGATGTATGCACTCAATTGTGTCCTCCAAGTCTACAAGATAGGACTCACAAAACAAACATGTGATGTCTATCAAGTAGTCATCCCAAGTAACCATGTTTGGAAGATAATGAATGTCCTGTTGCACTGAATCAATAGAAGCCATGGATGTAGTAATAACAGTATCATTAGAAACAATAGTCAATGTAGGAGATGAAGTCTCAACACATTTCTCTTGAAACTCAGATGAAATAATACCAAGATTCACGTGACCATATTGAATCTCCTCAAAAATGTCCACATTAGATTCCTAAGTGTGTACATCAGCCAAAGGAACATCAGAGGAAAAATGTGAGAAGGTGTATACACAAGATTGATGATATGCCTTCCCAATTGCAACAATATCTCTTCTATGGAAATCCTGAATAATCATAGAATTTGGTTTGAACTCAACACTCTTTCCTTACCCACCATTTGTGATATGATAGATACAAAGGATATTTGTTGATAATAAAGGAACACAAAGAACATCATTGAATGATCATTCATCTATGTCAATAGATCCTTTCCCAATAACACTCATATATGTGTTGTTAGCCATCAGGATGTTTGGTGATGAACAAGTTTCAAATAAAGAGAACATACTATGTGATGAAGCCATGTGATGTGAAGCTCTACGATCAAGGATCCATCTCCCTAACTCATAATTTACAACTACAACAAGAGCTTTCCCATTTTGTTTCTCTAAATTTGGTTTAGAAGAAGATGATGAATCCTTTGACATAGTTGAAGGAAAATTGATTTTATTCTTTTATAAAAGATTCTTCAACTCATCAATTTGTTTTAAATAACATTGATATTCATCATGCCCAGATTTCTTGCAATATGCACATGTGGTCTTCTCCTTCTTATATGATTCCCCTTTTGGATAAGAGGATTCAAATTATTTCTATTGCTTGTTCTTTTTCTTCTTTTGTTTCTAATCAAGATGCCCTGATTCTTTTGGTACCTTAGGCTCACTAGCCACCAATGCTCACGACTTGGAAACCTTGATGAGACCCATTTGAATCACCTTCGCTTCCTCTTGGATTAGAAGATCCAAAAATGCATCACATGTAGGAACAACATATGCAGTTCCCATAGAGATCCTATTGGTGTGAAATCCCAAAAAAAATATAAAATACTCAAGACCAAGCTTGGATAACACATTCAGAATCAATTGTAAATCCTCCTTATCAATCTTGCAATCTTTTAGCTGTGTTCTTAATTGCTTAATCTTCGAGATATAGTCTTGGATGTGGTCAAAAAAATTTGGATCAAGATTCATCAAATCATTATCAATATGATAACTCCTAATCTTATTATTTGTACCATACAAATTTTCAAGAGTCTCCCAAGCCTCCTTAGGTGTCTTGCATGATTCAAGATGAAATTGTAAATCAAAAGAGACTAATGAACAAATGTAACTAAGAGTTTTCTCACAATTGATCTCCCACAAAGATTTTGTATGAGCATCAGTAGGTTCAGGAATAGATTCTTTAACATAGCCTGTGCAACCTTTCCCCCTTAGGTAATTCCATACTAATTGTTTCCATGATGCGTAGTTATATGGAGTTAGGAGTTCAATGTTATGTTACCTCATTGTAAGAACACACAACAAAGAAAAGAATGCAATCAATCAAAACACCACAAGATCACCCCCCCAAATTCACTCAATCAATGATCCCCCCTAGAAAAATATGATGGTGGCACTTAGTAATTCGGTGCGAGTACAATTTCCACTCACAACACAAGTGAAGTAGTCTTGATTTCAATTTTTACAAATGCCCAATATAGGCCATAAAATAGGAAGTAGAATTTTCTTACAAAATGGGATCAATTTGATCACACCACTATGAGTACACAAAAAATTATGTACTTTCAAAAAAAAAAATTACCCAAAAATATTACTATATGTGCCTGAATGGAGCCTTTGAAGGTCAAAAAATGAGGATTACTCAGCAACACCTATGAAAATCTACAAATTAAAAAAAAAAAAAAAGGCAACAAGACCATAAAATAATTGCACCACTATGAAGATCACAAAATTCTATCCCAGATAAAAAAAATGCTCTGAAAAAGGAGCTTGTATGACTGAGTTATGGACCTCTGAAAATCACTTTCAAAAATAAAAACTCAAATGGTGAGGGGGGCATAAGAAGCTACTGACATCACATTGATGTGTGCTGACATCAGCAAAACACGTGATTAAAATTAATGTCCATGTGCCTGTCAAAAGAATATTTGGCCTTATCAAGAATATTTGTTGGATGAAGGCAGAGCTTAAATTTGACATTTGAATGTCCGTTGTAGTGCCGGTGGTGGTATCTTCAGAATATTCTTTACTCTCAGAATATTTCACAAGGCAATGAAGTATTCTTGATTTAATGTGTGCTGAAAAGTTGATGACCATCCGAATTTTCTTTTGCGTTGACCGGTCGAGTATAAAGATTTTTCCAGAAGAAAATTTGTAATCACCAAATTTTTATTTGATAGTGTCAGTTTTTTAGTAGTGGCAACCAGTTGCATAAACACACCATCGAGATTCTTGAACGAGGGCCACTGATTTTCAAATAAATTTGCCATATTTTTTATGTCGGCTGATGTGACCTGCGAGAGGGGCCTTGACCGTATGGCGGTACCCTGTGTAAGTAGGGTATGAAAATTTTGTGTTGATTTTTTCAAAAAAAAATTATTTTCTTTTTTGTCAATTTTTTTAAAAATAATTTTCTAATAAACAATTTAAAAGAAAAATGATATTAAAAAAACAAAAACCTGCAATATAACATTTGAAGGCATATAAAATTGAAGGAAAAATTTTAAAAATTATATTTTTTCAATTTTTTGGAAAAAATTCACCTCGAAATGCATGAAGGGGTGTTCGGGCAAAATTTTTTTGCCCCAAATTCAAATTTGTCCAAATTGGAAAAATTATATATGAAAATGGGGGTTTTTGGGCCTTTTGGACTTGATGACGTAGTCCATTTTGGCTCAAAATGCTCCTAGAAAATGCTCATTGCTAAATTCCTCTCAAATCTAAGAATGGGCCCTCAAATCTGAGGCTTTGATACCATGTAAGAGCCACTCATGATGAACTCAAGCACCCAGGATCACCTGCAAAACCAAGATTATCCTTCTACATGAGAGCAACATGAGGATGAAATGCTCGAATATGTTGCAATAATAGAGTGATTATATTATCACACACAAAATGATTCAATATACATCAACACTCCCTTGAACTAGCCAAGTTGATATGAGCTCAGCTGGACTAGATAAGAGGGAGTGGTGAGTGCTGAATAAATAGCTGAATATGGGAATATAATTCCAAGAGGGGTAATAACTCCCAAATAACCAAATTAGGTGGGAGTTATGCCTACTTGGAAAAATCCAAACATGTGGCATAACCTACTCAAAAGGAGATAGGAGAGAGGTTTTGTGAGGTGGTATAAAATGCCAAAAGAGGGTGTGAGACTCAACCACCCAAGTGTGGGTGAGAGAGACGCATTTAATTGATGGGTTATGCCACGTGTCCTCACATAAACCATGTCTCACATAACCTAAGAATGCTTAATAATGTGTAGCAAAAATAAATATTAAAAAACATACACTAACAATGTGGAAAACCCAATAAAAGAAAAACCATGGTGAGGACTAAATAACACTATAGAGAATATCAAAACCGATTGCAAGAGGCTCGCTACCTGAGAAATAAGGGTCACTACCAAAACAAGGACTCACTATCCAACGGGGCTTTTAACCCGAAGGTCTCACTACCATAGAGATACAAAGAAGACAAAAAAGAATTGTTACAGAGTGAAGAAAATCTCAATGCAACAAAGGATTCCACCACAATCACTCACAGACATGTATGAATGATAGAGTTCACCTTCTACTCACTGCATCTGGAAACTCAACACATAGGCTTCACGTTGATCTACCACACTTGCATCACACACACTCACTAGATAGCATCAATGTCACAAAAATCTTCTCTTTTCCTTTGCACTTATCTCTCTTCTTCCCTTTTGTACCTTTTTCACTACTAACTTATCATGTATTTATACCATCTTCAACTTTAAAACATATCCAAAGTTGGTCATACAAAATCAAATTCAAATTAGGTTGGAACCAAAACATCCTAGGGTGTAATTAGAATGAGGGTGACCCAAAAATACACTTCATAGGGACCCAAATAGATCCAACATGGTTCATCAACTTCGAAAGTAGTATTCCACATAAGGTCAGACAAACCAGTGTAAAACACATAGAACCATTAAACATTAACTTTCTAGATGCTGAAATTATCTTCAATATAATCAAGGAAACTAAACTCTAGAACCACAAGTCATAAGACTTTACCAAAGAGAAATTTGTACAAACAACATTCCTCTCGGACCTCAACCAAAAACATAGAAAACCATAGTTCACAACTGGTGAACATAAATCACATTATATAATGTATCAATAGCTAAAAATCTAAACATAGCATCTTCCAAAAACCATGATCAACATATCTGAACCACATAATCGTAGGAGAAAATATGGAGCAAAACCTGGAGCAACCACTCAACACTTGCAACATATCTTCATTACAATTTTCTCAATATCCTCGACATATATAGCCAACAACAACTAGTTGATCAGTTGAAATAAATGACCAAACATTCAATCTTTCCATTCTTGCAACAATCTCCCACTTTGTCATTTATGGCAACACATGATGTGAAAAACCATAAAAGATAACATACTAGCTCTCAATAGACTTCTCAAGAATTTTCTTTCTATTTCTCCCCCTTAGTAGATAATTTCTTATGTTCCTCTTTTTCTTCACATGCTTCCTCTCCTTTTTTTTTTCCTTTTTTTTCACATGCTTCCTCTCCCCCTTTGACATCAACAAAAAAGGAAAAAGATATTTTACATTGATTTCTCCTTTGACATGAAAAACAATATACTCAAAATGACAACACCTAACACTACCTGCTCCCCCTGAGAGGTAGCCACCAAAACATCTATCTAGAAGAAAGGTAGATCCATAGATCCACTAGACTGATGCATATCCATATGCATCTAGTTCAAGAAAGGAGGGGAAATGACCCCTAACTTCTCTCGAAGATACTAAAAAGTATCTTTAAGAAGATCCATCATGAAAAAAAAATCCACTTGATCCTTCATTAGAACATAATCAAGCTTTACTTCATTCTCCATGACCTTCTCTCTCAAGAAATGATATATGATAGATATATGTTTCATCCTCAAGTTCATCACAAGATTCTTTGAAATTTTAATTTCACTTATATTATCACAAAAAATAGATATAGGATCATCATACACCACTGTGATATCTTTTAATGTTTGTTTCATCCATAGAACTTGTGTACAACAAGATGCAACAACAATATACTCAACTTCAGCAGTAGACAAAGAGACTGAATCTTTCTTTTTGCTCAACCATGCTACTAATCTACATCCAAGAAAGAATACACCACCACTTGTACTATGTTTTTCATCTACACATCCAACCCAATCTACATCTATATATGCACTAAGTGTAAAGTTAGTATCTTCACGATACCATAATTCATAATCTAGAGTGCCATTCAAATATTTGAAAATTCTTTTAACAATGACAAAATCAATTTCCTTAGGATCTTCTTGAAATCTATCCACAAGACAAACATCATGCATAATATCTAGTCTAGTAGCAATCAAATATAATAGTCCACCAATCATATATCTATACTTGATCTAATTAGCCTTAGGTGAATCATCATCTTTACCCAATTTGCAACTAGTCATCATAGGAGTACATACTAATTTGGAGCCATCCATCCTAAACTTCTTCAACATCTCTCTCACATACTTAGACTATGAAATAAAAATTCCTTTCCTCGTTTGATTAATTTGCATCCCAAGAAATAAATTCATCTCTCCAAACATAGACATTTCAAATTCTTTATGCATCTCTTACACAAACATCTTGCACATATTTTCATTTCTTCCAAAGATAATGTCATCAACATAAACAACTAAAATCAACATTTTGTCATTTTCAATCTTAAAATACAGATTTCTATCCACCATATCTTTTTTGAAACCTTTCTAAATCAAGTACCTATCTAACCTTGCATACCGAGCTCTAGGAGATTGCTTCAATCCATATAAAGCTTTCCTTAATCTGCACACCATATCTGGTTGATCTGTCAACTAAAATCCTTTTGGTTGTTCCATGTAAACTTCTTCTTCTTCTACTTGTGAGTAACCATTACACACAAGCCTTGCTTTGTTTCTAAAAAATTCTCCATTCTCATTCAACTTATTTCTAAATACCCACTTCGATCCAATGATGTTTTTATCTACTAGTCTTGGGACCAATTCCCAAGTTTGATTCTTCTCAATCTGCATAAGTTCTTCTTTCATAGCTTCCATCTAATGTTCACCTTTACAAGCTTCACTTACAATGTTTGGTTCAATCTCAGAAAGTAAACAAAAGTTCACTTTAGGAACAACTTTTCTTCTAGTTAATACATTGTTTGTCTTGTCACCAATAATCTAACTTTCTGAATGATTTTTCTATACATATCTAGGTGTCTTAGGGGACATCACTGGAGCATCTTATTCTCCTTCATTTGTTCATCTTGCTTCTCATGATCATCATTTTCTTGTTCTTCAATCTCTTCTATTTTTACACAATCAGTTTCATTAGATACATATCCATCAACGTCAACATAACTCTTCATTGTCTCATCAACCTTAACATTTGTACTCTCTAAAATATTTTTCAGACTTTTATTGAAAAATTTCTATACCTTTCTATTACTATAATATCCAAGAAAAATTCCTTCATCACTTCTTGCATCAAACGTTCCCAAAGTTTATTCATCTCTTCTAATATAGCATTTTCTTTCGAATACCTTGAAATACCTAACAGTAGGAATTCTTCCATGCCATAGCTCATAGGGATTCTTTGTACTATTTTCTCTTTCCTGAACTCAATTGAAAACATAAACAACAGTATGAATAGATTCTTTCTAGTAAACTTCTAGTAAACCAGCCTCAAGAATCATTGATCTAGTAGCTTCTTGAACCGTTCTATTTTTCCTTTCAACCAATCAATTCTGCTGAGGAATTCTCATGGTAGAAAACTATCTCTTTATTCCATGCACTTCGAAAAACATATTAAACTCATGTGAGGTGAATTCTCCACCTCTGTCAGACCTTAAGCATTTTATCTTCAAGTTTACTTCATTTTCAACCATGGCTTTGAATGTCTTGAATCTATCTAATGCATTTGGTTTCTCTCTAAGAAATGTAACCCATGTATATATAGAATAATCATTAATTAAAAACATAAAGTACTTTTCACCGTGTAGACTTCTCACTCTTGTAGGACCATAGAGATCTTTATGAACTAAATCTAGTAGTCCAATAGCAGACTATTCCTTTGATTTGTAATGATTTCTTGCTTTCTTTCCAAACTAATAATTCCTGCACATAGCATTAATAGGCTTTATAATTCTTGGTAAACCTCTCATGGCCTAAAAAACACTAATCCTTTCCAAGTTATCAAAATTCATGTGACATAGTCTTCTATGCCATGACCAATTGTCATTAATCTAAGTCATAAAGCATCATCCATTAGCACCCTTAATTTGATAGATATTTCCTTCAAATTTCTTTCCTATAGTAATCAATGTTCTAGATCTTTTTCAAATCTCACATCTTTCATCCTTGAACACAAGATCATATCCATTACTACACATCTAACCAAAACTCAAGATATTATGCCTTAAACCCTTAACATAGTAGACATCATCAATATGATGCTTGCCATCAAAACTTACTAAACCTATCCCATAGATTTTAACACCAATATCATCTCCAAACATAACCAAGCCTCCATCATATTTTTAAAGCTTAACAAACTTACTTTTATCACCATTCATGTGATGTGAACAACCACTATCAACTACCTAATAATTCTTTTCTTCTTTAGCATGTACGGAAAAGATTATCATACCTTCATTT
Organism: Sequoia sempervirens; assembly: GCA_007258455.2. Taxonomy (NCBI): domain Eukaryota; kingdom Viridiplantae; phylum Streptophyta; class Pinopsida; order Cupressales; family Cupressaceae; genus Sequoia; species Sequoia sempervirens. Next base: position 998,571,420 of record VDFB02271358.1, read on the forward strand.
TTCTCTTTCTTTGGAGGGCTTTCCTTTATCCACTTTTCAGAATTAGTAGAAGTAGGTTCATCCTTAATCGCCAAGAACAAGCATTCATTTTCATCAGGATCTTCATATTTAGAATCTTGGTCAAATATACTAGAATTCTTATTCACATATTATGCTCTATTAATCTTATTTCCTTTCTTTCCTTTCTCATATCTTTGTTTGTTCTTTTTAGCTCTTTCCAAACACTATGTAGCATAATGACCTATTTCTCCACAACTAAAGCATTTAAAGGGTAGCTTACCTTCATACCTCTTAGAGCCTTTCCTCATCCTTCTTACAAAGTTAGATTCTATTTCATAAAAATTTTCTTCATCCTAATCTTCAGCTTTTGTAGCCTTAAAGGTAGTCTCTAATTTGCATCCATTCCTTAGATTTGACTTCCTCATCTCATAAGATAACAAGAATCCCAACAAAATATCTTTAGTACAGGTCTTATAATATATACTCTACTCAATAGCACACACCTTCTCACTGTAAGCATCAAGAAGAGTTATGAGAATCTTCTTCACAATCTTGGTTTCATCTATAGTATCACCAAGTCCTCTCATTCCAGCCACTATATCACCCAATCTCTAAACATAGGCTTTAACATTCTCATCTTCAAACATATGTAGAAACTCAAACTATGTCTCAAAACTCTACAATTTCACCTCTTTAACTCTTTCATCACCTTAATGTGCTCTTTCCAAAGCACCCCTACTTCCTTAGAAATTTTCAAGTTCTAAACCTTAATCAACTTGAAATATACCAGACTATTCTTCAAGATGTACCTCACCTTATTGTTCGCTTCATGTGCTTTGATCTCTTTAGGCGTACTCAAACAATTAGCAAGAGTGTAAGGATTCTTGTAAGCTTTCTCCATATCATATCCACAACTCTAGATATTCTTCCATCAATATTTTCCACATAACATAATTAGTTCTATCGAACCTTGGATAATCATAAATCATTTTTCCAGTCATCTCGGACCTTCCTCAAGCGATTAAGCTCTTCACCAAGGAACTAAGTTTTGATACCAATTGTTCAACAAGACAACTGAGAGGGGGATGATAAATTAGTTATGACAAATTTAATCTTTTAATTCAATCACCATAACTAATTCTTAACACTGCTTAAATGATTAATCATCAAATGCTAATGTAGAAACTTATATCCAACACGTAAACACTACAACACCATATTTATGTGGAAAACCAAATAAGGGAAAAACCATAGTGAAGATTAACTCACACTATAGATAATATCAAAATTGATTACAAGAGGCTCACTTCCTGATAAATAAGGCTCACTGCCAAAACATGGACTCACTGTCCAATAGGGCTATCAACCTAGAGGGATCACTAGCATAGAGATACAAAGAAGAAAAGTGAGAATTGTTATAGAGAGAAGACAATTGCAATGAAACAAAGGATTCCACCACAATCACTCGCAGACATGCATGAATGGTAGATTTCACCTTTTTCTCACTACATTCAAAACCTCAGCATTTATGCTTCACACTAATCTACCACACTCGCATCACACACACTCACTGGATATAATCAATCTCACACAAATCTACTCTTTTCCTTTTCAATTATCTCTCTTATCCGCTCTTGTACATTTTTCACCACTACCTCATCCTTTATTTATGTCATCTTTAACTTTAAAACATATCCAAATTCGGCCATGCAAATTCAAATTCAAATTAGGTTAGGACCAAAATATCTTAGGGTGGAATTATAATGAGGGTGACCAAAACACACACTTCATAGAGACCAAAATAGTTCCAACACGCTTCATCAACTTTGAAAGTAGTATTCTATAGAAGGTTAGCCAAACCAGTGTAAAACAAATAGAACCATTAAGCATGAACTTTCTAGATGCCAAAATTATCTTCAATACAATCAAAGCAACTCAACTCTAGAACCACAAGTCATAATACTTCATTAAGGATAAACTCGAACCAACAACATTCCTCCCGAACCTCAACCAAAAACACAGAAAACCATAGTTCACAATTGGTGAACATAACTCACACTGTACAATGAATCAATAGCTAAAACTCCTAATATAGCATATTCCAAGAACAAAGATGAACATATATAAACCACATAATCATAGGAGCAAACTCAGAGCAAAACCCAAAGCAACCAGTCAACACTTGCAACATATCTTCATTACAATTTTCTCAATGTCCTCGACATATACAACCAACAACAACTAGTTGTTAACTAGTTGATCAATTGACATCAATGAAAAAACCTTAAATCTTTCCATTATTGCAACAATTTGTACCTTTATGAGATACCTTTCTTGACATATTTCTTGAAGTCCTCTCCCCCACTGCCACAAACATCAATATCCATCACCCTCCACCCAAGTGAAAGCCAAAGAATTATTGTACACCACCTTTATGTAAACCTAAGTATAATCTTCATTCACCCTAACCTATAATCCCTTATATGTTATTTCTCCTTAAAGTGGGGCCTCATCCTTTATTTATATCTCTTACTTATCACATTAAAGTTATTAGCAATGAGTAGCTCTATCTTATTGTATATCTTGATAGTAATTTCAAAATAATCTTCTCCTAAATATTACATGTTCAAATATGACATGACTATTCTATTATTATCATTAATCTTCACGATGCCATTGATCCATTATTTTGTCGATACTCAAGAGGATGTAATACTAACATCAAATGCCCATTTGGCCAAACTAGTTGCAACAAAATTCTAATATCTAGGGATATGAACAAATGAGATAAACTCAATTTTTTAAAAGGTGAGGAATCTAGTCAACATAAAAATTTAGCCTCCAAAAAGACTCTTGAAACTTTCAATTATTTAGAAGTGATATGAAAATCATAGAATCAATCACATAAATTATCTTCACAAGAGCCACAAGAAGATCCCAAGACTCTTTTTAAATGTTTGTGTCAATCCTTATGATATTTGAAAAGAAAAATGAACCAAGAAAAAAATATCTCATCTAACTCCTCTTATCCCCCTAGCTCCCAAGTTATCATGGGACTATTTATCAGCTTTATTCACATTATTAGAAAATTTGATCCTAGATTGAAAAGTAACACATATAATAAAATGACCCATATAAAATTTCCTCAAAATGTGAATATCATAGGGTGCTAGGACATCATCCATAGAATACATAGCCATCAAAGTTTAATTTCTTGAGTCCAAAATCTTTTCCAAAACATACCTAATAAAAATCTAATGGAATTGTAAGATCCTATGGTTTCTTTCCAATCAAATTTTCTAAAGGATAAAATAGGAATAATATAATCAAATACAAAAGAATAAATGTGGAAACACAAGGATATCTAAAAAATTTCTATAAGATTATATAAGAAGGTAGCATGAACAAGAGGTTGGTTTTAAAAATACCATTTATACCTCCTGTAGACACTTAAAAATGTCTCGATGGATCACATTGGCTAACTAACATCATTTCATCCTACAACCCCTCCTCTTTTCACTTAATTAATTAAATTTTCCTAGCTATTTAATTAATTGCATCATATTCATTTAGTGATCAAATTAATCTAATCGGGCTAATTCACCCCCTTTCATGCTAACATTTCTTCTTATTAATTTAAATAAGTCAAGTTATTTAATTTAAATCTTTGGCTATTCTTATTTAATTAAATAACCCTAAGTTAGTTAATTAAATATCATCCCACTTTCCCCCTTTTCATTAAATCACTTTATTTAATGAATATCATGAAATTCCTAGAAAATGCATAATTAAAACCTTATTTAATTATCAAATTTCCTAATTCATCTAATTCCCCCCACTTGCAAGGGAATATTCCTCCTTTGCACATTCCTCCAAAAGGAATATTCTCATGGAATATTCCTTCCCCTTTTTCACATTAAAACTTTATTTCAATTTGCTAAAGACCTATTTCCCCCACCCATGAGAATATTGCAAATAATATTCTCTTTCTTTACTCATTTGAAGAAAAGGAATATTCTCCTTTGTAACAAACCTTCAAAACTTCATGTGCAAGTTAACTTACAAGACTTCTTGTGCAAGTTAAAAGTGTGTTTGTTTAAAATAATATGAGCCTTTGATTCTTTCTTTGATCCATGTAATCATTGATTCTCATCCATTGGTGGGAATCCTTGATCCATGTTCCATTCTTCCTTCCTTTTTGACCATTGATTAAACTTTTAATTTCAACCCTTCATTTCTCATTTGTCCTCCTATAAATAGGTCACTATTTGGAGACAAATGGATCCATCTTTTATCATCAGACTTATGTTGTTAAAATCATTTTCACTTGTACTCACTTTTAACATCCTTTTAGCTTATTTCATGATCTACGCAATGGTATAGGTGTTTTTCAATTTTGGTGGAGTTAAATTTTCCATTTTTAAACCTAAAGTCAAATCACATTATAACTTGGTCTAGGTTGTAGGGTTTTAATGCTTAATAATTTATCTAAACCTGACAACTTTTTTTTTTTAATTTCATCTAACATTTGGAACATGGATTGCAGGTTTGAAGAGGAGCATGAAGCATTTAATTGAAGAAAATGGCATTTAAAACTTATTGTAACAAGTATTTTTACACTTATAGGGAAATTATAAGTGATTTATGATGCTTTTTAATTAACTTTTTAGGACCAAACTAGATTTATTTTGGGCTTTAAAATGAACGCTCAATTTTATTAAAACTGAATGCTCACATCAGTTTGCTTGTTGATTTAAAATTGAACAAGACAAAACACTTCCATTTGGTGCTTAAGATGAACTCATCGTGCTTTACAAGGTTAAAATGCATTAGTGCTCACTTTTATGTGACACACTTGTAGTGCATTTCCACTCCCCTTGCACTTTGTGTGATCTTGGGTGAAGAGAAAAACTCAAGTGTACTTTGTTTCTTGTGTGCACTTGTAGTACATATCCTCTCCCCTTGCGCTTTGTGCAATCTTGGGTGAAGCGAAATAATTAAGTACACTTTTATTCTTTGTGTCACCCTTAAGAGAGGGCTTATTATGAGACACACCCTGCAATGGGAAACTCATAGGAAATTTCTTGCAAGCATGTTTACCGGTGGGCTATATTAATGGTTGGGAAATCATGATAAAGTACCTTCAATCTTGGACTGTATAACATACTATACCTAGTACCATGCCTTAAGTGGAATGGGAATGGTAGTAAGAGACTTAAGTGTAAAAATGGGTGTGTATACGACTGGGTGTTCTCGGTTTTTTGTCAATAAGAACCTTGTTTAAATAGTGGCCAAATTGTCCATCCAAAGAGTTTATCAAAGTAGTGCATTGGAATTTATTTCCAAGAAGTTACTTTCCATGTCTAATTTTGGTTAAAGTGTAGAAGTTAAGAATTCATTCTTAACATACCTCTACACTCTTTCCTTAACTACATGTAAAATCATCTCTTCTACTATGAAGAACATGAGGCAATCCTACTAAGAAAAACATACCATTTGAGCTAGGAATGTTATTGCTTATGAGTTGGGTTAGCACCTGCTTGATTCCAAAACAATTGCAAACAAACATCAACAAGTCTATCAAAATTTCAAACCCTTTGGTTTAAGTATGGATACACTTTGAAAAAACCTTGATATTGATGCTTGTTCTAAGAATTTATTCTTAGAGACTTCTAAATATTTTGGTTTACATCTCAATCCATACTTTCAAAAGTTAACTTAGGTAACTATGCCCTTAACTTCATCATTTTCACAAAATGGAGTCTGTGGAATTGATGATTTTTTTGACATAGACATTTAGTTTGAACTTAATCAAGACAAGTGTTTGTGGTAAAAATAAACTCATTAAGCAATATATATTGATAAATTTAACCCCACATGACCATTTGGCATCTAATCTCTCTGATTGAACAACCTAACCTTACACACACTATCATACAAGGAAGACATTGTAAAACATTGAGTCCAAATTCTATTGTCAAAATCATTGGGTTCTATTTCCAAAATTATTTGACTTCTAGTTTTTCCAAAATCATTGATTCCTTAGGGTTTGATCACTTTAGAGGTATAGCATGTTTCTCACTACCTTGGTCTTGGAAAACAAAGGTTCATTCTAGGTCAACATTGGGTCAAACATTTCATCTATCCTTCATCATATTTCATCGTTTACTTCACCAATATTTGTAAACTTTTGAACACACAAACACTTTGGACTTAGAAATCAATCACCACATACCATAAATTATCTACTTTGTATGTGAAATGAATCCTTTTCTATGCATTTAGTTAAGTTAGTTATCATTTGTGGACAAGTCTTTCTTAAAGGTCACAAGTCTACCTTTAGATTTACAAGTTCATTAGCACCTTTTATCCAAACATCAAAGTCATCAAACCTTTTGTCTAAAAGTGTCATCCAAAAGTTTCAAAATTTCATCCCCCATATCATTCACCCCTTTCATCATCCACTCACATCATTGGTCCAAAAATACCTTAGAGGTTCACTTTTACAACAAGGTTAGAACACAAGAAAAACATGGAATATAAACTTGATTCATACATCATGAGTGATCTAAATCAACCAAACTATCAAAGCTTTACAATAACAATTAATTATCAAAACTCACATTTATACAATTCACATATGGGATCATTGTATCCTACAAACCTCAATGCTACAAAAAATGTGAGTCTTCCCAATCTAAATTTTGGAACACCTTTCCCTATGGTAGATTTAAATCAAATTCAAAACCTACAAATCTACAACTAAACAATCAATACATGATTCTTCAACAAAAAAAACATTATCCCATCAAATCAATACATGCCAAATGTGAGTATACCAAATACAAACTTACAAAACATGAACATACCAAATCCACACTTAGTGAACTATGGGATAGATATGTTTGTAAATCACACCAATGTTGTTCAAAATCCAAACAATATGTTGACAACTCCATATATTGATCCGAATGAAGCTTACACCATGAAAAATAAAGGTTACCTATATCAAATCAATGTGTTTCCCAACCACAACAATGTTCAATTCTAACCTATAACATAAAATCTAAACATCATCGCAAATCATAACATTATCTAAAATCAATTTATGCATGATCCCATACAAATAGCACAAGTGTATATTCCAAACATGCTTGGCCAACAACCAAATCAACTATATCAAGGGTTTCAAAATCAAAATCAAGATCAAAATGTACAAGACTAAATTGCTATACTTACCAAATTCATTGATTCTAAAAAATAGGAAAATGGGTGCTTTATGGCCTAGGTCATAGAAAACCACTATTCTCCTATTAACATTTAATCATGTCCTAGGAATCCCAAATTGGATTGACTATCAACCTCAAAGGGTGAGTCAATTCTCAACAAGGAAGACCTAGGAGGGGTTCTTTCAACTTCAAGGGGTTCACCACAAAGCAAAAGCTTGGAAAAGATGCTTTAACATTCAATCTATGAAACCTAGTAATGCAAGCTAAATGAAGGATGCAAATGATGAAATTAAGCAATAGGAAGTTATGATGTATGTACCTCGGAAGTCTAGAAATGTAATAAGGATTTCAAAAATGTAAAAATGCTATCAAAATATGTTGTGGAGGACTAAGACACCCTTACTATTTTTTGAGGTATATGTAGAATCTTCGGATGCTGGAATAGGATCCAAAAGAATCTCTAAAAAATATGATCAGGAAGACTAAGATGCCCTACCTATTGTCTTAGTTCAATTTGGAATTTTTGAAATCTCTGAATGTGGTACTACGGCTTGATGAATACTCTCCCTTCTTCTTTGATCTCAAGTTCTAAAACTTTTAGATCCAGATTGTAGGTGAGTTTCTATGAAGATGACAACTTTGCACTACAACTTTGAAACTTTGCAACTTTTCACTTTAAATGATCTTCAATTCTTCAACCTAAATCTGAAATCACAAACATGTAAGAGGAGAAAAACTTGTTGATTGTTAGCGAATGGGGGTTTGCCTTAGTCAAATCCCTTGTAGGTAAATAAACCAAATGATGAATGAACAACATGCAATGTTACAACTCACCAAAACCTTGTTATGAAGTTTGTCAACTAGTATGAGATGGCTAGCTTGAATGTAGATCTTGAATTGAAGGAGTGCTTGATAGATATGGACTTAAATTTCTTGCTTGAATCAAAACCCTACATCACAAATGTTAGTGTAAAAACACACATGATGCAAGAATATCCTTGATATGATGATTTAATCTTGATGATGGATCCAAATGCTTGATGAATTACTTGTGAATGCTTGGATGCTTAGAGTGCGTAGATTTCAAGGTGAAAATATGAGAGAAGGAACCTTTTATTTATACTTATTTATGCTTAATATCCTAAAATTACATCATACCAAGCCGACACATAAATTCATTAATTAAAGGAGGATAAATCTCACCAAGGTTTGAAATTAAATCTCAAAAATAAGCAAAGGAGGACTAAGATGCCCTAGGTGGAATCTTAGTCCTAAGGCATGAAACCCAAGGCATAGACTCAAAAAAGGGGCCACTTTAAGGCACACTTAAAATTAGGGTCCCAAGACCTTTGGAGGATAAAGATGACCTAGGTGGCATCTTAGTCTCAACCCAAAAATCAAGAAAACACAACTAAAATCATTAAATTATAATTTCCCCTTTGATGTTTTTTGGGATTAGCCATAAAAATATATAATTCATTGAGCTTGTGGATGCAAAATAGGACCAATTAAGACATAAATAGGGATAAATAAAGCATGGTGGGCCCAAAAAAATGTGAAAATGCAAGAGTATGCATTTTCCTACACTACATTTAGCCCCCACTTTAGTGAGAGGTTGAACTTGCTTCAAACTCTCACTACAGTATCCAACCACACAATCAAGATGGGTTTAAATGTAAAAATGCTAGCAAGATAAGATGAAAATAATCAAGAGGGATGCTCAATCCCCCAAGATTAAGCTCATATGGAAAATGAACACAAGAACAAAGGAACACACTTGCAGATGATATATGAAGCCATAAAAAATCACAAAAATACACCATCAAAGATAGATAAAGGAAAAAGGAAAAAGAAAAAGAAAAGAAATGCAATGGATCAAGCTTTGGTTGGTTGTCCAAAGTGATGGACTAGGTCTAGGCTATTTATTCAAAAGATGTTTACAAGTGGAACATGTTGTCCACTGTGCAAACAAAATGCATGCTCACAAGGGATAGTGAAGCTAGGTGTCCATTAGGTGACCCCCAAGAGGTCCATATCAAAGTCATACCCCCATGACTATGATAAGGAAAAACAAAAATGCATGCTCACAAGGGCTACTAAAGCTAGTTGTTCAATAGGTGGGCCCCATGGAACCATATCAAAGCCATACTTTCATGACTTTAATAAGGTACAAAAATAAAAATGAAATAAGAAAGAGGGATATTCAAAGGGATTTTGCTTAGTTCATGCGAGGTCTCATCTTAGGAAACATTATGCCTAATGTCTCCAAGAGAGTACAAGTCAAAGAAATATCAGGCTCAATGAAACCACCAAGAAAAGGACACATGGAAAGAAGAAATAAAATCACACAAGGAACATGAAAAAAAATGTAAATGAAACCATGCCAAAATATTGCCAATGTATTCCCCCACTTTAAAGAAATTGTGAAACACCATACTGTGAGCAATTAATTTAAAGTAGACAAAAATGAAAAAGGAAAAGAGGGTTGTCCCAAAAATGTATAACTCAATATGTCACATGCGAGCCAACTTAAGGAATGTTTTCCACATCCCAAGCTTTCTCATTAATATACATGGACGGTAGTCAACTAGCCAAAAGAGACAATGACAAGTGACATATGAGGAGAAGGCTACCTAACCCCTTGCCCCCACTTAGTGCAAGACAAGGATGAGCTGAAATGAAAAGAGGAACTAGGTGCTTCAACCAAAGGAAGAGCACCACAGTCCCTAAGATGTTAAATTTTGTTACTTAAAGATTTACATTCACTAGTAGAATGACCATGAACTCTATGATATGCATAAAATGAATGTTTGTAGTAAAATTTATTTCGTGTTCTTGGAGGGAGGGATTTCAAATGAACTTGGAGGAGTCTCAACAAGATACCTTTTTGATCCAAAGTAGAATATGTTCTTTTATTTTGTGAAAAAGATATCTCTTTCTTAATACAAGGTGTCATACCTACACAAGACTCTTTAGATTGTGAGATTTTGTTCTCTCCTTTAATGGAGTGTGTAAAATCTATCAAATTCGAATCATAAGTATTTTGCATGATGTAAATAATGATAAGTGAGGACTTATCCATTTCTTTCAAATGATAACAATCAAGACCACTAGTTTCTATCAATTCAGGATGCACTAATGTTAAAGTTAGCTTAGAGGAAACTTTTGCAATAGTGTTGATATTGAGTGAAGGCTTGCTTGTTTATTTCAAGGGGAAATTTCCAAGACCACTAGTCTTTCCTTTCATGTGAGGCTCTATAGGCACACAAATACCTCATTCTCTAGCACCACATCCTTTCCCACTATATCCCATTTTCACAACCTTTTCCATAAAGATTCTTCGTTTCTTTTGGATTCGGTGGTTGCTGATAATTAAGTTCATCAAAGTTTGTTCTATAATTTTATTTTTCTTCTAAAGTGGTTGAGGTGGATGCTTTTGAAGGGTCTTCTAAATTTTTTGTTGACATTACCACATTTTATTTTTCACAATTCTTTATTATGATATTTGGTTTCCCATCAAAACTAGGTGTGAAATCTAAGGAACCCCAATCATCATCTAATAGCTTCGTGACTTCTTCAATGTGTGTTTTTGTGGGTTACACTTGTGTAGTTGGTGTTAATGTTTTCAAGGGTTTCTCTTTAATTTTCTCAAGTTGTAAGAAAATATAAGGCTCATGATCAATGTCAAGTGTGTGCACTTTGTTGTTGTAGATGTATTTCCTTTTACGATGAAGAGTAGAAGGCACCCCATTCATTGCATGAATCCACGATCAACCTTGTCAAATTTAATAGGTAATGTAATCACCCCAAGTGGTCATTTTCCCACATTATCAAATCCCTTAATAGATAAAAAAATTAGGTTTATTTTTTGATTTATCTACACCAAGCTTATCAAAAAAGGCTTACACTACACACATTTGAGATTGAGCCATTGTCAACAAGGGTTCACTTTATCCTTGTGCTATTGTATTGAGCTATGATCATGAAAGAATCACATTATTTTTCCACATCCAAAGGAGGGAGCTCACTTTGGTGGAAAAAAATTTCAGCATTTATTCGTTGAATCATGGCTACTATGTCATTCAGTTGTGCATTAGAAGGGGTAGGAACATTTTATAAGGAATTTTGAAGCATAGTGTGATAGTTAGGTGAATTTTGAATCAGGTCCCAGAGGGATATCTATGCAAGAGTATCCTTAAGTTGTTCAATAAGATCATTCTCCTTCCCACTATGTGAAGCTAAATAGGGAGCACTAGGAAAAATAGGATTAGGCAATGGGAGGGATGTTGAAGGTGTTTGTCTTGGTTGAGAATTGTTGCTAGTGTTGTATGTATGAGCACGGGAATTCTAACTCAATTTATACAAAACATTGTTCTTAGGTGGTTTGAGGATAAGGATGGTTTTGTTTTGAACTTGTGGTTTGTGAGAGGGTGGATAAATAATAAGTTTAGGCTCAGGAGAGTACTCTGAGGGATATCTAATGAGCATAACCTCAGAAGTCTTATTGTTATTTTCATGATCTCTTAGTGAAGAGGAGATTAATGTTACTTCATCATCTTCATCTAAGGAATTACTATTGACAATTTTCTCATTTTCTTCCACTATTATGTCTTCCCTAGTAGGAGAGTTTCTAGGAGAACTACAAACCAAATGTTCTTCACATTCAAGGATTGGTTCTTCTAGAATGACTTCATGGAAAGTAGGGGAATGATCAATGGAATTATCTCATTAAATAATATTTTCTCTAGAGGGAGAGAGTCAAATAGGATTTTTGTGACTCTCATAACTTTGATCTTCTAACACTGCAATATCTTCTTCACAACTAGGAGAGATATGAGGAGAAGGATAGATGTGATCATCCTAATTGTCAATGATTTCATTCATGTTTTCTATGGTCTCATTATCTTGTAACATTAATTCTATCCTAGTAGGAGAGATTTTAGGAGAGAGGAAAATAAAAGATTTGTCACTCTCCATTATTATGTCATGTAAAGTAACTTCATCACTAATAGGGGAAGCATCAAGAGAAGGACTACTATGGTTTTCATGATTATGAATAGTTAAATGATTTTGTTGAAATAGGTCTTTCCAAATGTTAGGGACATTAGGAAGGCGAGAGATAAGGTTATCACTTTCAATCCACATGTGGGTATGTACAGGATCATCATGGACGAAATAGGCCTTTAAGTGGCGAAAAATTCAGAAAAATCAGAGTTAGGCAACTTGATGTAATAATTTGAATAAGTTATCTATATTATTTCAAAAATCTATAAGAATAGAATATGAAGCAAATTGAATATAGTTTCTAAACTACTAGGTTTATTTTTTTTTAAATCGATTTGGTAAAAATTTGAAATTTCAATGCAATTTTACTTAAATTTCATGGAAAAAAAAAGTAGGTGTTTGTCTGACCACCCTAACCACAATAAAATGATAATATTTTTTATAAGATTTTAGATATAAGTAGAGGACTCGTGTCGTGATGTGATGCATATTTTTTGTAATTTTTTTCCAAGTAAACAATTAATTATGATTTTTTTATTACAACTTTTAAAAAATATAAAAATACTCATATGTCTGACCACCTTAACTTGGTCAAAACTTCATGAAATTCATCTTTTTTTGTAATCTTATAGTATGTGAAGCATAGAATGTGACACATGTTTTCGATTCAAAAAATGTGATACTATTTGAAAGCTATAGATGTTTTTCAATCAGCCTATCAATCAAGACTTTAGTCGTAATTAAAATAGAAGATGAATAATAATTATTTATTAAATTCAAAGTAAATCATAATTTATATTGGTGGAAAGCTGGGAATCTCCTTTAAAAACCCTTTTCATTTCAATAAATTTTGGGTAAAAAAAAGTCATCAGCCACATACCCTACACATACCCATCATATCGCCACTTTTTGGCCCATCATGATCCTACACATATCCATGTCCTCTTGAAAAATGTGATTGTTCATGATTGATCATGACTATATCCTCTTTTACTAAATCCTTCTTGCAATTAGGGGAGGTGTTGAGAGATGGATTTTGGATAAGTAATGTGGTGGCAATGATCTCATCTTCTTGTCTCCTAATATCTTCCAGAGGGGGGGGGGGGGAGGATAGGGACAATCAAGACTCTCAATGCTTGTACCTTCTCTCACCAAGATACCTTCATCACTAATAGGAGAGATATTGCGAGAAGTATGATTTTTATGATTGTCTACACTACCTTCCTCACCAATGGGCAATATAATACTAAGGATTGTGTCAATGGTTTGATCCACTTGCACAAGGATGTTCTCATAAATATGAAAGGTAGTAAAAGGATGACTAACATGTTTCTTAATGACCTCATTGTTATATTCTAAATTGAACTCATATGAGGGGATGTTGTACTTATGCAATCCATTTTAAACCATAGCAAAGCCACATCTCTTGAAAGAAAACATGCTATTATGGAAAAGTAAAGAAAGTGCAATGCAATGATCTAAAGTGAAATGTTTAAATGCAATTTTCAAATTCAAAACACGATAATTTGTTGATTATACTATGTAACAACCTGAAAGATGAAATGTTGTAAATGCAACTTTGGAATTGAGAAATGCATGAAATGAAGCACTTTAAGCTAGATTTAGTGAAATGCATGTAACATAAATTCAACCCACTGAAAGAGATAACAAATGGTAGAAAATAGAAGTACATAAAAGAAGTTTCAAATCCTGAAAGCTACAAAGTTAAAGTCAATAGGGACTAAGACACTAGTAAGGGAATCTTGGTCCTACTGGTGAGATTTTGAAGTTCCAAAAAGTGAAACAAAAAGCAAACAACAAAGAGAGGATTCTAAGCCAAAGAAACTAAGAGGGATTCTATCTCCTCCTCCCACCCACCCTGCATGGGGTAGGGGTAGCCTAATTAATGTACGCCTGCTAGAGGTTGCCCCATAGAATTGATAGGGGGTGGGTGGGAGCCCCTAAAATTCTATGGGGTTGGGTGGGAGGGAATTATAGTTGCCAAAGTTATGTTATGTGTAGAACTTGACGATCCGAACCATAGAATTGAGGGCCGTCTCCCTCAAATTCTATGGGCTGTCTCAAGATCCGTCTCTATTTATCCGAATAATATATTTTAGGGGTCGTCTCTCTTTATCTGTCTCCTACTCAATTACTATAGTCCCCACCCACCCATGTTACATTTAGAGTCTGGCCAACCACCAACTGGAAGTTGTTGGGGGGTTAATTGATAGTTCATTTGTTGTTCAACTTTAAACAAAAGCAGTTCTGCCCACAGGATTGTAGGGGGGTCTCTGCATGCATAAGTTCTGCCCATAAAATTGTAGGGGGGTCTCTTGCTGCTTAGGGAGGACTGGTAGAGATGGATATGGAGCACGAGCATGCTTTCGGGGTAGGCCCCCTACAATTTTCTAGGACGTATAGAATCGAGAAAGACAACTATAGTCCCACCCCCAACCCTGTTCTCGTTTCCCAGAACTATTGAACTATATTGGGGGGGGAGGGAATTCTAGCTATAGTTGGCCCCGCCCCCTTAGAATAGTAGGGATAGAGAAAGGTAGAGAACTATTCAGCAAGGGGGTGGGGGGCATAGCAAACTAAAATTTGGCTAGTAGTTTTCCGGTAGATTACTATTCGCCCCTCTATAGCTATAGGTCGATTCCCACGGTTCATCGAGGGGATATAGATTAGGTGGGGGGTTATATTGGGGGGTGGGGGGTTTGGGGTGGGGGGCATAGTTTAGCAGGCTGATTAATAAGGGTGAGGAACTTTAGTTACTCGACTGAATAGGAGAGGAGAGGAGAGGGCTAACCTGCTGGAGATTCATAAGATAGAATTTCATAGCTCTTAGCTGCAAAGTCCCCACCGAAACATCTAGATCCATATCCCATGCCAGCAGCAGGGGCAATGGACCGGGTCTTACCACCAGCAATAGTAGAGAAGGTGGCAGAGATGGTAAGAGTTTTGGCCAGTTTGTCTCATGCCGTGATTCTATCCCTAGGCACATGAAACGAGGGGACCACTCAGATTTTCTAAGATGCAGATCTGGAGCCGGGCCGGACCTTCATCTCTAGAATCTCAATCACGAATGGAATGGTACACCGGGGGAGCGAGCAAGGGCGTCTCCTTCTCTTACTCCCCTCCGGGCAGTTCGAAGACTGGATCGACAGAATCTGGTTCTGAATCAATTGGTTCAGGATACTATGCTATAGGTGGATCTGGATCTGCTCCTGGAGTATTTGTATCTCAATCTGCTTCTACCCCTGCTGCTGGACCTCTCCCCGATCTCAATCCTTCACTTTGAAGAGGGCCCCGCATCTGTATCCGCACGTGTATCAGCGATGAACTATGGGCACTTCATTTGTTAGGGCAGTGCCGATGGCCAGGTGGTTCTGGGTCTTCAACGTGGAATTCGATCTGCATCCAGATATGCTACTGGCAATCCTACCGGGCTCAATCTGGCGATCGAGGGAACGAACTCAATCCCTACTACTACTACGGGTAAGGGCGATCATGAAAGAAACTTCTTGTTGAATGGGTGAAACCGGGTCCATCTTTGGATTTGGATATGATGGGCAAGGAGCTAACTCTTATACCATTCCCGCTACCCCCACACCTATCCTCATCTCTGGGCATGGAGGAGCCCCTATATCTATATCCGGCCGGCCGATAATATATTGAAGGGTGGTGTTGTCATTAATGTTGTCATTGATGTCAACATAGTTCAGTACATTGTAGATTGTACATGTATAGTTGAAATGCTACTGAGATATTGTGAGTACATGGAGCTATCTTTATGTCATTGTAGATGTGTTGTGTTGATAAGTTTCCAAGTGCTTTTGAGAAAATTAATAAAGAAGAGAAGTTAGAGTGATGAATGGGTTCATAATATGCTCTAGTATGTGCTCTGCATTTCTCCTGCATTGATCCTATGCCTTTGTAGATTTGAATATTTAATAATGGTGATCTTGTGGTGATATATCCTAAGTTTTAGCTTTTGGTGTGAGGGTATGTGAAAGTTACGTTCACCGGTGTGTGAATTGTTTTGTTAGAGTTGGTCTTCTATGGATTGAGAGAAGTGTTTCTGCTCTATGGTCCTATGTTGTTTCATTTTAGAACTTGCATATCTAGGATATGTCTTGTGAAGGTATTTTCCATGCTCTAGCAGAGAGGTTTGAAGTTTGGTGATTTGGAAGTCATGTTTCAGTATTTCAGTGTGAGTTTGTATAGTCTGTTTGGACTGGTGAAAGGTGTTTAGTGATCAAAGCTTGTTGATTTGCTGCGGATATATTCTCATGCATAAGGAAGCATGTTATGGAAGAATTCTAAGATATATTATTATGCATAAGGAAGCATGTTATGGCATCCGCGTGTCATCTTCTTGTTGGGAAGCATGTACATCAATATTCATTTGTGTTTTCATTAGGTTTGGCCGACCTAGTGTTTACACTTCATTTGAAGAATAAAATTCAATTGAAATGTGTGGTTGGTCTGAGACATTATTTTTGGTCTTGGTTAAATATTTTATTGGTCCACTCTTCTTCCTTTCCATAGCGGGAATTTTGAGTTTTCGACCTAATTTGAATTTATGAAATGAGGTATTTGTGGCCGACCTTGGAGAAAGTTTCTAAGATTGAGGATGGTACAAAAGCAAGTCGAATTGTGAAGAATTTTATGACAGTGTGATGCAAAGTGATGAAAGTGAGCCACAAATCATAAGATCAGAAGTGTACATGTGTGAGTAAGTTGATAAAATAGTACTTCATTGTGTTGGATTCCTGAAGGCAGTGATCTAAAGGTTTCTAGAATCCTTATTCAAACTATGAATGTGCATTAATTTTTGTGGTGGATATTTTGTTCTCTCTTGTATTTGTAGGTAGTGAGCCTCCCTGTTGGATAGTGAGTGCTTTATGTAGTCAGTGATCCTTTTTACTTGGATAGTGAGTCCTCTTCTGGGCAGTGAGCCCTTGGTAGTGAACCTTTGTTTTATAATATTTTATATGGTGACTTAACCCTCACTGTGGTTGTTCCGTCATTGGGTTTTCCATGTAAAAATCTGGTGTTCATTGTGTTGATTTACCTTTTGTTATTTGTGTTTCATGCTCTTATTTAATAACAAAATTATGTAATTGTGGAATTGATAAGTGTTGAAGTTTCAAGTCTTGAATTCTATGACAACTGATTCACCCCCCTCTCAGTTGTCCTGCACCTATTTAATAATTGGTATCAAAGCTTTGCTTCCTTGTTGTAGAGCTTAACCACTTAAGGAAGATTCGATGGCGCATAAGTTGGTGATTCATATGTTTGATTGAACTGACTACAATGATTGGAAGGGGAAAATGAAAGAATATATTATCTCTCTTGGTTTTAAGACCTGGAAGGCTATTGAGACAAAGTATACATACCCGTCTGGTGTTTTTACTACTACAGATGAGATTTCTTCTTATGAAGAGAATGAGAAGGAAAAGTATGCTATTTACAATGGCTTATCTAAAATTAAGTGAGCTAAGGTTCTTTCTTTGGATATTGCATATGAGGTCTAGGAGAAGTTGGAAGACATGTATGAAGGAAATGAAAGAGTGAAATTGACAAAGAAGCTGGCGAAAAAACATAGATTTGTAAATCTGAAAATGGAAGAAGGAGAGGAATTTACAAGTTTCTTTCAAAGGGTTAAACTCACTACAAATGAAGTTAGAAATCAAGGAGGAAAAATATTAGATGAAGATATAATTGAGAAGATCTTGATCATCCTACTAGATTGCTATAGTGATAAGATATTAGTTATTGAAAAAGTGTACGATCTTAAGAAGTACACTATAGAATAGTTGTTCAACACCTTGCAAGCATTTGAGATGAGAAAGTTCTTGAAAGAAGACAATATATAATAAAATATAGAAACGAAATTTAAGGAAATGAAGATTGAATGCGAACTAGATAGCGATGGTGATGATGAGTTAGAATCAAACTTCGTCGGGAAGTTGAAGAAAGACACCGAAAAGTATAAAGGTATGCTACCCTTTAAATGTTTCAATTGTGGTAATATTGATCATTATGCTTCAAGATGCCCGAATAGAGTTGTCCATTTGAAGAACAAGGATTATAACTTAGATAAGGATAGGAAGGATAAGAAATATAAGAAATTATACTATGTTAAAGAAGAAGCAAGAATTTTTGATGATGAATATGAGAATGAGGTTGATGATAGTGAATGCTTATATTTAGCTTTGGAAATTAAATTTGTATCCATTAACCCTGGAAAATGTGTAAGCAAGAAGGCTCTGGAGAATAAGAGGAATAGGATGGAAGGTACTTTCATTACCACTTTTCATGCAAGATAGGATCAAGACTACTAGGTAATTGATAGTGGATGTTCTAATCATATGACCGGAGATAAGAGTAAGTTCACTAAACTTGATAAATATGATGGTGGTTTAGTTATGTTTGGTGATGATTCAGGAGCTAATATTTGTGGGAAAGGTTCAATCAATTTCGATGGAGTGCACTGTACTAATGATGTATATTATGTTAAGGGTTTGAGCCATAACCTTCTAAGTGTTGGTCAAATGTGTAGAAATGGTTTTAAACTTGTGTTTCAGAATAATACCTGTGAAATCATAAAAGGATCAGGAAATGGAGATATGGTTGTTGTTGGAAGAACTCATGGAAACATCTATCAGCTTAAGGGAGTTGATGGTTGATGCCTTGTATCTCAAATCAATGAAAGTGTATTATGGCACCGAAGAATGGGACATGTGAATTTTGATAACTTGGTCAAAATCAGTGCAAAGGAGATTGTTTGAGGGCTTCCTAGAATCACTAGACTTGGTAATTCTTTTTGCAAAAGTTGTCACTTAGGGAAACATACAAGATGCAACTTTAAGGGAAAAGAGCACTCTACTATCAGAATGTTGGAATTAATCCATATTGATCTTTGTGATCCAACTAGGACTGAAAGCCTAAATGATGATAGGTAATTCATACTGCTTATTGATGATTATACTTGAATGATAGAGGTTGCTTTTCTTAGAGAAAACACTTAGGAACTAGATAGGTTTAAGGTATTCAAAGAAAGAGTGGAAAATGAAGTAAATTTGAAAATCAAGTTTTTGAGATCTGATAGAGGTAGAGAATTCACTTCTAGTGAATTTAATGCATTTTGTGAACATCATGGCATAAAAAGACTATTTTCAACTCTGAGAACCCCTCAATAGATTGGAGTAGTTGAAAGGAAAAACCAGACAGTATAAGAAGCTACTAGAACCATGATGAAAGAATCAAATGTACCAATGTGTACTGGAGAGAGGTGATACACACTATTTTTTATGTTCTTAAAAGAGTTTAGATCAGATACAACACAAAGACTCCTTTTGAGTTATGGACTAGTAAGAATCCTACTATGACGTATTTTAAGGTATGTGGAAGTAGATGTTATATTAAAAGAGATGATGAAAATATTGGAAAGTTTGATGCTAGGTGTGATGAAGGAATTTTTCTTGGATACTCTACTACTATCAAAGCATATAGATGCTTTAATAAAAGATTGAGAAAGATTGTTGAAAGTGCTAATGTGAAGTTGATGAAGACATACACAGACCTATTGAGATAAGTGAATTTGAACCTGGTGATCCCATCTATGGACATGTACCTAAGGAGAATAAGGAGATGGATGAAAAGGAAGAGAAAGAAGAACAAATGGAAGAACAAGAAGAAGAGAATGAGTCAGAATCTACTGTTAAGACTCCTAAGTACAAAAGAATCATCTGGATGAACATATAATTGGAGATAAAAGTGAAGGTGTGAAGACTAGAAGCAGAGTTGTAGCTGAGGAAAACTTGTGTTTTCTCTCTAAAGTTGAACCTAAGTATATGAGTGAAGCATGTGAAGATGAGAGTTGGATGAAAGCTATGAAAGAAGAGTTGTAGCAGATAGAGAAGAATTTGACATGGGAACTAGTCCCTAGGCCTATGAATAAAAATTTGATTGGCTTGAAATGGGTGTTCTGGAATAAACTAAATGAAAGTGGAGAAGTTGTAAGGAATAAGGAAATACCTATATGCAAGGGATATTCATAAGTTGAAGGTATATATTTTGAACAGACATTTTCCCCTATGGCTAGAATGGAAGCTATTAGGATGTTTTTGGATTTTTCTTCCCACAAGGACTTCAAAGTGTATCAGATGGATGTTAAGTCATCTTTTATGAATGGTGAATTGGAGGAAGAAGTGTATATGGAAAAACCTAAAGGGTTTAAGTTATCTGACAAGCCGAACAAGGTTTGTAAGTTGAAGAAGGCATTGTATGGACTGAAGCAAGCTCCCAAAGCTTGGTATGCAAGATTGGAAAGATACCTGACAAAGAAAGGATTAAGCAAAGGTTTTACTGACAATAATCTTTACTTTAAATTGCAAGGTAACAAAATGTTGATAGTAATTGTATATGTTGATGATATCAAGTTTGGTGAAAATGAAGGCATGTGTAAAACAATTTTTGTAGAGATGTAGAAATAATTTGAGATGCCTATGGTTGGTGAATTGAATTTCTTCCTTAGTCTACAAGTGAATCAAATTGATAAAGGGATATTCATTTCACAATATAAGTATTTGTAGAGATGTAGAAAGAATTTGAGATGCCTATGATTGGTGAATTAAATTTCTTCCTTAGTCTACAAGTGAATCAAACTGATAAAGGGATATTCATTTCACAATATAAGTATGTAAAAGAACTATTGAAGAAGTTTGGGATGGATGATTCCAAACAAGTTTGTACTCCTATGATAACTAGATGTAAACTAAGAAAAGATGATGAATATGCTAAAACTGATTAGAGCAAATGCAAATCTATGATTGGTGGACTGTTGTATCTTACTGCTACTAGACTGGATATTATGCATGTAGTATGTTTAGTTGCCAAATTCTGAGAAGATCCTAAAGA
Source organism: Sequoia sempervirens (assembly GCA_007258455.2). Classification (NCBI taxonomy): domain Eukaryota; kingdom Viridiplantae; phylum Streptophyta; class Pinopsida; order Cupressales; family Cupressaceae; genus Sequoia; species Sequoia sempervirens. The sequence goes on from VDFB02271358.1 coordinate 998,592,584, forward strand.
GGCACATGTTATAGATATGAAGAGGATATTTAAATATCTTAAAGGTACACTATATTATGGATTATGGTATCATAAGAGTGATGATTTCACCCTAAGTTCTTATACTGATGTTGATTAGGCTAGATGTGTAGATGATCAGAAGAGTATGAGTGGTGGTTCTTTCTTTCTTGGAAGAAAATTGGTTTCATGGTTGAGTAAAAATCAAGACTCGATTTCTTTATCCACTATATAGGTATAATATATTGATGCAACATGTAGCTACACAGAGGTTTTGTGGGTGAACCAAACTCTTAAATACATTGGAGTGATTTGTGATGAGCCTATTTCTATTTTTTGTGACAACAAAAGTGCAATAAACATTTCAGTAAACCCGGTTATGCATTCAAGAACAAAACAAATATCTATCAAATATCATTTCCTAAGAGAAAAAAGTGTTGGAGAATGAAGTCAGATTGGAGTATGTGAACACAAAGGAACAAATTGTAGACATATTTACTAAGGCTCTTCTAAAGGATACTTTTGAGCATCTTAGGGAGATGTTGGGGGTCATTGGCCCTCAGAACTAAGTGCACATGAAGGTGCATTAGTCTAGTGTATTCACATATTCTTTATTTATTTGGACTAATAAATGGGTCTACTCCACAGGGGGAGTAGAAAAGGTTTTCATTGTTGCAGTTGAGTGTGCTCCTAAGGGGGAGCGATCAGAGTTGTTGGTATTTTCCATTGATGTCAAAGGGGGAGAGAAAGTGATGTGAAAAATAGTTGTAGAGGAAGAGAAGTTGTTCTCCCAGGATATTGTGAAGGATGTTGTCTTTGATGGTTTTTCACATCATGTGTTGCCATCAATGACAAAGGGGGATATTGTTGCAAGTATGAGCTAGTATGGGGGTGTTGTCATTAATGATGTCATTGATGTCAACATAGTTCAGTATGTTGCATATTGTACATGTATTGTTGAGATTCTACTAAGATGTTGTGAGTACATGGAGCTATCTTCATGTTGTTGCAAATGTGTTGTGTTGATGAGTTTCCAAGTGCTTTTGAGAAAATTAATAAAGAAGAGAATTTAGAGTGATGAATGGGTTTAGAATATGCTCTGGTATGTGCTATGTGTTTTTCCTGTGTTGATCCTATGTCTGTGCATAAATAAAGATTTGATAATGGTGATATCATGGTGATATATCCTAAGTTTTAGCTTTTGGTGTGATGGTATGTGAAAGTTACGTTCACCGATGTGTGAATTTTTCTGCTAGAGTTGGTCTTCAGTGGATTGAGAGAAGTGTTTCTACTCTACGGTCCTTCGTTGTTTCATTTCAGATCTTGTGCATCTGGGATATGTCTTCTGAAGGTATTTTCTATGCTTTAGCAAAGAGGTTTGAAGTTTGGTGATTTGGAAGTCATGTTTCAATATTTTAGTGTCAGTTTGTATAGTCTGTTTGGATTGGTGAAAGTTGTTTAGTGTTCAAAGTTTGTTGCATTTTCTATGGATGTATCTAGAGAATTATAAGATGTATTCTCATGCATGAGGAAGCATTTTTTGGTGTCCATGTGTCATCTTCTTGTTGGTAAGTGTGTAAATTAATGTTCATTTGTGTTTTCATTAGGTTTGGCCAACCTAGTGTTTACACTTCATTTGAAGAATAAAATTAAATTGAAGAAGTGTGTGTTGGTCTAAGATATTATTTTTGGTCTTGGTTAAATATTTTATTGGTCCACTCTTATTCCTTTCCACTGTGGGAATTTTGAGTTGCTGACCTAATTTGAATCTATGAAATGTGGTATTTGTGGCCGACCTTGGAGAAACTTTCTAAGATTTAGGATGGTATAAAAGAAAGTTGAATTGTGAATAATTGTATGACAGTGTGATGCAAAGTGATGAAAGTGAGCCACAAATCATAAGAGCAGAAGTGTGTGTGCGAGTAAGTTGAGACAACAATACTTCATTGTGTTGGATTCCTGAAGACAGTGAGCTAAAGGTTTCAACAATCCTTATTCAAGCTACATATGTGCATTAATTGTGGTGGTGGATCTTTTGTTCTCTCTTATATCTATAGGCATTGAGCCTCCGTATTGGACAATGAGTCCTTTCTATAGGCAGTGAGCATTTGTACTTGGATAGTTAGTCCTCTTTTGGGCAGTGAGCCTTTATTTTATAATCTTTTGTATTGTGAGTTAACCCTCACTGTGGTTTTTCCCTCATTAGGTTTTCCATGTAAAAATATGATGTTCATTGTGTTGATTTACTTTTTTTTATTTGTGTTTCATGCTCTTACTTAATAAAAAAATTGTGTGATTGTGGAATTGATAAGTATTGAAGTTTCAAGTCTTGAATTCTGTGACAATTGATTCACCCTCCCCTCTCAGTTTTCTTGTGCCTGTTTAACAACTAAGATGCTAGGAAGGGAGTTTTTATCCCAGTAGAGGTATTTTTCAGAAAAAACAACAAATTTTGAGTTTCTAACAGTGTTCCCAACTTTCCTACCTAGGGATTTAATGTTTATAAATAGAAAACTAGGCAAATGAATGCAAGAAAAATTAAGTAGTGACAGCCAATTGGATGCAAAGTTGAATGCAATTTTTTTTCAATTTTGGATGCAATAAGAATGTTTCTAAATGCAATTAGGATGATGAACAATGCACTTTTTATTTTTTTCAATGAAATGAAATGATGCAATAAAGAAAAAATGCAACTTATACGAACATTCACTAATGCAAATATGAGAAACCCTATATGCATTTTCACTAATGCAAGATGCAATGCAAGAATGAATGCAATCTATATCTAGGAATTTAATGAAATCCAAATCAGAAAATGAATTTTCAAAGGAGGCAGGTTCACCAAAATGAACAATAATAAAATGAGTGCTTTATGGCCTAGGTCATAGAATACCACTATTCTCCTATTATCATTTGAACATATCCTAGGAATCCCAAATTTGATTGACTATCAACCCCAAAGGGTGAGTCAATTATCAACAAGGAAGACCTAGGAGGGGTTCTTTAAGCTTTAAGGGGTTCACCACCAAGCAAAAGCTTGGAAAAGAAGCTTTAACATTCAATCTACAATACCTAGTAATGAAAGATGAATGTAGGTTGCAAATGATGAAATTAAGCAACAGGAAGTTATGATGTATGTACCTGGGAAGTTTGGAAATGTAATGAGGATTGCAAAAGCGTAAAAAAGTTGTCAAAATATATTTTGGATGACTAAGACACCCTTATTGTTGTCTTAGTCCTATTGTTGTTTTATGGGGAAGATGCAGAATCTTCAATGCAAGAACAACATCTCAAAGAATATCTAAAAAATATGTTTAGGAGGACTAAGACACCCTTACTATTGTCTTAGTCGTGTTCAAAAAATTTGAAATCTCTGAATGTGGTCCTGAGGTTTGATGTATTCTCTTCCTTCTCCTCTAATCTTAGGTTTTGAAACTTCTTGATCTAGCTTGTAGTTGAGTTTCCATGAAGATGACAACTTTGCAATGCAACTTTACAATTTTCACTTCAAATGATCTTGAAGTCATCAACATAAATCTGCAATCACAAACATTCAAGAGGAGAAAAACTTGTTGAGTGTTAGTGATTGGGGGTTTTCCTTGGTCAAACCCCTTGTAGGTAATTAAACCAAATGATGAAATGAGTGGTGAGGGGAAATGATGAATGAACAACATGCAATGTCACAACTCACCAAACCCTTGTTATGCAGTCTACAAACTTGTGTGAGATGGCTATCTTGAATGTAGATCTTGAATCAAAGGAATGCTTGATAGATGTGGACTTAAATTGCTTGCTTGAATCAAAACCCTACATCACAAATGTTAGCTCAAAAACACACATGATGCAAGAATATCCTTCATATGATGCTTGATCTTGATGATGGCTCCAAATGCTTAATGAATTGCTCTTGAATGCTTGGATGCTTAGAGTACTTAGATTGTTAGGTGAAAATATGAGAGAAGGAACCTTGTATTTATACTTATCTATGCTTAATATCCTAAAATTACATCATACCAAGCCGACACATGAATTCATTAATTAATGAAGGCTAAATCCCACCAAGATTTGAAATTGAATCTTGACAATAAGCCAAGGATGACTAAGATGCCCTAGGTGGTGTCTTAGTCCTAAGGCATGAAACCTAGGGCACAAACTCCAAAAAGGGGCCACTTTAAGGTACACTTCAAATTAGGGTCCCAAGACCTTTGGAGGATAAAGACACCCTAGGTGGCATCTTAGTCCCAACCCAAAAATTAGGAACACACAGCCAAAATAATTAAACTCATTTCCCTTTGATGTATGTCGAGATTAGCCATAAAAAGATATAATTCATTGAGCTTGTGGATGCAAAATAGGACAAATTAAGACATAAATAGGGATAAATAAAGCAAGGTGGGCCCAAACAAGTGTGAAAATGCAAGGTTATGCATTTTCCTACACTACAGATTCATATCACCAAAAAATAGTCCCACTTCCAAATCGATACACTCTTCGTCGAAATCATAAAAACATTGATTTGTATCCACAACATCAACAACCACATCTCCAACTTGAAGACATGGGATACCAAGAAGAACAACATCAACAACAAGATCTATCCCTACAACCACAACAATATCAATCACCACATCTCCTAGATGAATCACAACTAGATCAAACACAACCAACACAAGATTCACAAGATAACAACACCATCACCAAATGTGAATACACTCCTTTAGGGTATCCAATTGAATCAGCATTGAACATGTTATTCCATGCTAAACTTATCAATCTTCTAGAAGAATTAAATGGACGTGAATCTAGCATAAAATTCCCATGGGATGATGTTAACTCTTATTGCAAATACCATAGCAAAAAAGGTCATGACCCGTCTGATTGTATCAAACTCAAAGATCTCATTCATGACCTGCTTGCTCAAAGAAAAACAACTATTAAGGACAATGACCAAGATTCAACTACTAATGATAGCAGTGAAAATCTCTCCACCATAATTGTTGAAAACAATGATCAAGATCTATCCATCAATGAGCACCTTGAAGATATTTCTAACACATTTGATGATCAAATCAACATACATCAAGAGTCACTTTTTAATCTTGATCAAAACTTATGAACAATATCCAAAATGTATCCCTTTCAAAAAAAATTAGTGTCATTTGATCCCATTGTTGAAGACATTGACAAATTTTCCACCACCATTTTTGTAGTGCCCTTCCAAGATTCACCATCTTAGTGTTGTCAATTGGTCTTTCTTTTGACCATGCTTCATGCTCGGGTGCTGTTAATTTTAAATGAAGACAAAATTTATTATACTTCCTTTAATCAACTTTTATTAGTTAATGTCTTGTTTATATTTCCCTTTAAGTAATTCATTTCATATGGGATTAGAATCCTTTTTTTCTTAAAAAAAGGACTAAGAATTAGAATTGGAAGACATGGAAATCCTTGATTATAAGAAAGCTATTGTAGTTTTATAATAATGTTTTATCTAGTAAAAGAATATTTCTTCTATTGTGATTAGTTGTTGTGATAGAACTTAATGAAATAATATTATAATATAATATTAAAATAAATAAATTTCAAGTAGGAGGTTATGAGTAAAAAAATAGTAGAAATAAGTTGATAAACGAGGAAGGTTTTGTCATTTACAAATACTAAAATTAGTATAGGAAGTTTAAAAAACTATTATTGGGCTTCGGTATGTCATGTCTAGTGTGGATGGTGTTTTCTGCACAACAACAACTCAAACATAATATAATATCCTATCTCTCTTGAAAGGTAAATCTCTATCAGCAAACTTTAAGAGATAACCCCAAGGTCTCTTATGTCAAGTCTTGACAATGCATAAACAACTCAGTGATAATGTGAAAATGTTGGTAATCACAAAGGGACCTTACAAAACAAATGTTGGACATCTTAAAATTATCAGATTTTGCAATATGATTATACTTGAATTCCTAAATCTATCTCATATTTCAAAGAAATAGCAAAAGATAAAGGGGTTCACTGAGATTTTAAAACTAAACTAAACTATAAGACCAACAATGTAAATGATCAAACATTCAAAGTGGACCAATCCTTCAAAACTAATTCCTACTTAACCTAGATTTAATCTAAAATTTCATAGAAATAGTGCAATCTTTTGAGGAATTAAAGATTTCCAGATCATGAAGTATCCACTCAGATCAACCCAATTTTTCAATTGAAATGAATAAATACCCACAATTGAACTTAGCACACAAATATTAGGCCTAGGCTAACTTTACACAACAACTTACAATCAACAAGCTACTAAAATTATGGACCAAGGATTGCTCAAACACATCAACTATCAAACCATAAACACCATTGCATCACTTCTAAATCTAAATCCTAGCATACAACTGATAATCTTAAAACAATCTCAAAGAGATGAAATAACAAGAACCATGTAAGATAAAACAATACAAGAAAGAGCACAAAAGAAAAATTTCTTTACTTATATTGAATCACCCAATGTTTGCAACAATTCCAGTATTTAGTGTAACAACACTTGCTTTCAAAAAATACTAATTCCTAACTCTAGCTCTTGCAACTATCAGTTGGTTTTTTTATTTTCTAACTCTTACAAATGATGCAGAATGCCCAATTTATAGCAATTTCATACTAAGTCAACCTAATTAGGGTTACAAAATGGTGTGGCCCAAATAGGTCAGCCAAGAAGCTCCTTTTAATAAAATAATACTTTGCAATTAATACTTGGGCTCCTTCCAGGTCGGCCTAGATTCTCCAATGTAGATCGCTCCAATGCATGTAGAGGTCGCATGAAGAAATGTGTAGAAAATATTGGATAAATGGGAAGCAAAAATATCAATGCAATCATGCATTAACTAGCCCCTTGTACTTATCTTGACCCAATTTATCTTGCACCTTAAGAAAGATCCTCTCTAAGTCAGCCAATGGTGGAGTGATCAATACTTTAAATCTCCTTTCAATTGATTTAATCCTCCCTTGATTCTTAAATGACCTTGTCCCACTCTACCTTGTGATCTTGAAACTTCTCCATAACAATAGTATAGGTAGCCGCATCATCCAAATGGTGGCCAATGATTGGACCATCATCAATTAGAACATAAACTTCATGCCACCATTTTATTAATTGTTCCAGGTTTAGATGTTTTGATGTAAATTTCTTCCTTCCATTCATTACTTCAAAGAATGAGATGCATCTATTATAAATGTCATTCAATGTGTTCTCCACCTATTGACCTTGTTTATGAATTTTCTTTAGAACTCTATGCTTGATTTGCATGGCCTCATACCATTCCCAAGGCTCTTACACCTTTGAGGAAAGCAAGATTCCATCACTTATTAATATTTCCTCAGTATAATCCATGATTGTCTTTGTTTTCTGTAGGAGATCTACATCACCTTTATCTTGTACAAATAAATTCTGCAAGCACTCAAATGATCTATGTGCATCTCCACCAGTTGACAGAATTTCCTAAATCATGTTGTCTCCTCTAAGCCCTACTCCTTGTAACCATTCATGTGTAGCTTGTGTCAAATATTTCATCTTTTCAAGCTCACTAACTGTCTCCTTAGGTAAGAAACATCCTATTGATGAAGAAGAACCAACTTGGCTGATGGAATACAAGGGTTTCATGAGATTTTGCAGATATTTCTTTAACTCTTCATTTTCTTTCTTCAATCTTTCCTTTGCTTGCACTTCTTTATCCAATCTTTCCAAAATTGTGGCAGTCGATCCCGTGAACTCTTCTACTTCTTTTCTTCTAGAGGTAGGCACCAAATTTATTGTTTGAATGTTGTAATCTTCAGGAGTTACCCATCCTTATTCTTCTCTGCTCAGAAGGATATCATCTATAACTACTTTATTTCCTTTTAATTCCTCATTGAGCAAACTACGAGTAGAAATATCTGACCGGTGCTCACCTTGTTTATCCCTTTCTTGTTGACCAGTGGAGGAGTCAACATGCACCACAAAAACTTCTTCACCCTTATCTTCTTCTTCTTTATCTTTCTCCCTATCTCCCTCTGGATTCTCATTCTTTTCCTTGTCATGCATCTTTATCACTTCACGAATTGGAGAGGGAGTTCTTTCATGCATCTCTTCTTTCTCCAAGGATTTCTCTCCTTTATCCTTGATAGGTGAATCTTCATATGATACCAAAGAAGATTGCATAATCTTATCAATAGCTACCTCCATACTATGAAGATCCCCATCCTTAAATTATTATGTGTCTTCACCTTGATGGATATCTTCAACAGCTACATCCACTCACTCTTTTTCATCACCATGCAATTCCTGAGTAGGAGAGGAAAAAATATCCTTTGGTTGTTGTGTAATAGAGGGAATCATGGGGGAAACTTCTTTCTCTAAAATTTCCTTAGGGGATGGAGTTCTTGTTTTCCAGGCATAAACCTGTGTTTTCTCTCCAAAACTCTCAATATTTACCAATTGTGGTCCTGTCTCATCCTATCCCCTTGGAGGCTTATTTTGCTTCCTTGATTTTCTCGTTACTCTTCTCCTTTTCAGCACAGGGGTATCACCCTTCTTCCCCTCCTCCTCTCATTCTTTTTCCTAAACAAATTTCTTCTCTTTGGAGGTAATCCTTCTCTTCTTTGCAATGGGCTTTCATTTCTTTTCTTCCTCAATCTTTGTTTGACCACCTTTGATCTTAATTTTAAAAGGGGAACCCACTTTTTCCTTTCCTTTTGGGTCTTCCTCCTCAGAAGAAGAAGACTGAGATTCCAAACTCCCCATCAAGTCATAAATATATTGTTTCCCTTCATTATCTAACTCCCAAATCTTATGCTTGATCCACAACTTAGTGTATTTGATTACAATTTCATTGACCAAGTCTGCTATTTCCTCTTCCATCCAATCAATTTCACTTATAGCCTTATATTTCACTCATTCATAATCATGGATTTGTATAACTTCCCCATCATCATCAATTTGATCTGGGATGGCCTTGATACTATACAGTCTAATCAAATTGGTAGGCAAGCTGGAGAACCTCTTCTTCAAAACCTTGAATTCATCTTTACAATTGGCCCAATAATTTTCAAAGTCGTCTTTATTTCTGAATTCCCTGCTGGCTCTCTTTTGAGCCCCACCTATTCTGTAAAATCTAGGCCTCTTAGTATGCAAAGATAGGTTGAAAGTGCCCATCTCTTCAACATAAAATTGTGTTGTGGCCAAAGAAGGGAAAGCCTCATGATCTCCAATATTTAGTATAAATTCATTACCAAAACCAATTTTATGCATATCCTTTTTTACAATTGTATCAAAGGAAAAAAATTGCCTTGTAACCTCCAAAAGAATGATATGATTTATAGGATATCTGTGAAATCTATATAGAGCTCTCAAAAAACCATCAATCCTAATGTAAGAAAATGTGGGAAATTGTATAAACCATGCTCCAAACTTCTAAATTAATTCCTTCGTAGCATCAGAAATTCTCACATGCTCTGCATCTAGGAGCAACCTTGTAATGTACATGCGGAATGCATCATTCACCCTTCTATAGCTAGGAATATCCAAATGTAGTTGAGGGTTTACTTCAGAAATTAAATCTTGGCCAAAGACTCCTAGAGTTCTCAATATCTTATATGGATGGAACCTTGCTAAGGAATAGACCAAATAATATGTCATAGTGAAAGTTTTGGTTTACAACATGTTGGACAATTGCTCATGAATTATCTTACTAATTATTCCTTCCCAATGGTAGTATATACCTTGTTTCATTGTCACTATAAAATAGAACATCTAATTTTCAAACATCCCTACATTATTCAAACCCATCACTCTACTGGGAAGAGTGATTGTATCATAGTAATCTGATTTAAACTTAACCCTAAACAATTATTTTTGCAGTTTAGAAATATATGCCTTTAGTTTCTCTAGCCAAGTATTAATAACTTCTAGAGCCTTATTTGTATCCTCCTCATAATATTTCTTGGCTATATCAATATCAAATTTCACTACATGAGACCTTTCTAGCATCTAAAATGTTTGGGCAACCAAGATAGGAGAGAAGTTTGCAAGCACTCTACCCTGTGGACTAATCACTCTGTGTGTACCTTGATCATAGTGTCAAGTGCATTCCAAGACAAGCTCATAACATTGCACTATGGAAGGAAAACTGGCCACATGAGCCAACCTATAATCTCTCATTCTCCTTACCAAGATAAAAGGGTCGTCTGCTGCCATCCTTGCCTTAAATTCTTCATAGTCCCACTTCCCCACATTAGTGTCAGTCACCTTTGACCAAATAGAAATAAGTTTACTCTCTAGAATCTTTCTCTTCATATCCAGCTTAATCCTTTTAGCTTCTAAAATAGGAGATTCCTCAACATCAAAATACATTTCTTTGCTCTTACACTTGCCAGTAACAACCTTGATTAATTTAGCCTACACTCAGAAAAAGGTCATGATAAATGTTCATTACAACACAAAAGTTAGTGTTAGCCCATCATAAATAACACATTCATCATCCAAATAAGTCCACACAATGATCATAGTCTCTTAAAATTTCATGACCAAGCAGAAATCAGCAAGGAAAACACAACTATCACCTCAAAAATTATTTAATCAACATTATAGCACAAGAAATGGAAATATACAAGCTTTAATTAATCAAACCAATCATGAAATTATGCAATGTCAATACATCCATTTCTACAATTCTCATTTTTAGAAATTTTTGGCGATTTCTATCTGGGGTGAAAATTAGCGAGGATATCATAACTTTCACATTTGAATGCATTCTCGAGTAAATGATCGGGTGATGGAAATTTCAAAGATTGTCAAGTGTGCAGGAATTCCACGAGGTACCTAAAATATCTAAAAGTCCCAATTCTTTACAGTTTTTCCCAAATTGATCAAATGATCACAAATTTGGGATTTGGCTCAGGTTTTTTATTCACTTCAAAATGTTCATCCATGATTTAGAATTATAACTCATTCAAGCATAGTTCAATTAATCCTTTAGCAAGAAATTCAAAATACATAATCCTAGGGTTCCACCATGAATAACTATTCAAAGGTCTGATACACTTATTCATTCAATCAAATCATAATCAATTCTTCCAAAACCCTCAAAGGCAAGTAACGATCAGATACAAATGGAAAATAACAACTCAAACTCACACTTAGATCATCAATCCATCGAACCAAATCACCACCAGGCACAACACCAAATTCAAAGGGAAAATCTAGCAAGGATTAGCACTATTAAATTATCAATCCAATTGAGAGTTGTGACATTAACATTCAGTGAAGGCATCAAAATGAAAAGGGGAAAACCCTAGTTTAACCACAGACCTCCAAATACATAGAGATCCAAGAATAGAATATACATAATACCATAAAACCACACATAATTGTCAATCAAAAGAAAAGGCATCATGCACATACCATTGATGAAGAAAAACTTAGGAGGAAAATTACTGGAAACAAGCTTCGAATCCCACGCAGATGCAGATGAGGCCAAGGAAACATCACCAAAACTAGCAATCCACAACTCCAACAATCTAGCTCACACACAGCTCCCTAGGACCAAGCTCTTCAAATTCGTTATGAGACAAATAACACCAATTTACTAACATAAAACCTCTCACATTCCCATTAAATGCAAGCTACAACATTTGTATGACAAGCATAAATGAGGTGAAATGACTGCTTAAAACCTACTTCAGGGATCTGAGGGAATGACAGAAATTGTGGATTTGAAGACCCAAGGAATTTCAGAGAATTCTGCCAGATACCGAATTCCACAAAATGCTAAAATCTCTAAAATGTAACAATATATACAATAACCCTCGATCATTTGAGATGTTGATGGAAATCAAAGATTTCTGCATAGAGAGGAAATACCTGAGATCTAGAAAAAACTCGAAACTCACCCCTTAACTTAGGATTTTCAATGAACTACTTCAAGAGATCACCTGCATAGGCAAGATAGGTATTCAAGCATATTTCAAAGTGGCTAAACATTCACAACTAGAGGATCACAAGCACCCAAGACCGAAGACTAGTCCAAGAAGCAGGATTGCAGAAAACGCCCAAAAGACCAAAAAAGAGGTTCCCTGCTTTAGTGGGGCATGTGTCTAAAAACTGCACAAATAATGACAACTCTTGTTGGGGAAATGTTGATGACAAGCTAGAATCAAGAACCCAGATTCTCTAGTTTTGATCCTCATATTGGGTCATCCACAAATAAAGAGTTTCAAAGTCTTTGAACAAGAAAGGTTTTTCTATACCAGATTCAAAGTGTGTGGAAATGTATTAATTTCCCTCCCTCAGTTGTTGTAGGAACTAAACTTAGTCCAATCAATCTACATAGGGATTCTAACTCCAAAAGCATCTTGTATAGAGCCTCACTTCCAGTCAAGCATCTATAGCCCTGATGAGGTTATCACTATGATCCTCCCAAGCATTGCTCTACTGCGAGCCAAGCGTCCATAGCCCCGGTAGAGATACTAGGATACTCCCGATAAGGTGAATATTTCTTTTGATTTTCTGTTCTTTTCTTTCTTATTTTTTTTTAATTCTTGTAAGATCTTTTAAACTTTCCCTTTCACCTTGTAAGCAATGAAGCTCACACTCAGGGCTGAGAACCATAGTGGCGCTAAAGCAAAAATAAGATTTTTCACTTGACTAGACTTCATAAGGAACCATTAACAACCTTGGAATCTTAAGATGTGTGTAAAGATATGAGACTCAAGCACATTCTAGACTCAAATCAACTTAGAGACTTATCAACCTTGAGCACTAATACATATGATACCAAATAAAGGATTCACCAACTGACCTAGAAGGATGACTAGAGCTTGTAAAAGAAATATTTCAGAACAACCTAGAATAATATAATGATTGTTGTGCAGGTACAACATGCCCACAAGAAAAAAAGGATACCCAAAACCAAGAGCAGAGCAAAATCAAACCTACCATAACCAAAGAAACCCTAAACTAACTAGAAGTAGAAAACAAACAAAACAAAGCAAAGAAAAAAGAAAACCTACCCTAACTATTTACAAGGCAAGAACTGTAAGAAGCTCAAGATTCGAAGTAATGCTTCAAATATTGCCTGTTGACTAGCAATGGGACATCCTCTCCAGTGAGAATTTTTAGATGAAAAAAATTGTCTCCCAGTATCTATGAAATCTAGTAGGGGGCAAGCCAAAGTTTATCAAAATTTTCATGCTCCCCTTTCCTATCATGTGCTTTTTCCCAATAGAGAACCAAGTAAAAGATTTTAAATTCTTTCACCTTAGCTCTCCTATCAAACCACCTTTTGACTACACCCTTATGTTTAGCAAAGTTTTCTAAAGCTTCATCTCTTTTCTCTTCAAGGTGCAAGAGTTTAGACAAATGAGCTTCATGCTTATCCCCTTCATCATAATATTCATTAATAAACCACAAAGTGGGGATCTTTAAATGGATCGGAAATACCAACTCCAAACCATACAAAAGGTGATAGGGAGAAGTTCCTAGAGAGGCCTTAAGTCTAGTGCAATCTTCCCAAAGAGCAAACTTGAGCTGGGTATGCCAATCTTTAGGATTCCTCTCCAAAAAATTACGGATGACCATTAAAAGATTCTTATTTGAAGACTCAGCCAGACCGTTGCCTTGCAGATAATAATTTGATCCAAATTTAACAATGATTCCATCATCAAAATCCCAACTAGAAAATTTTAGTGATGCAAATGCAGGGCCATTATTGCAAACTAAAGCAAATGGACAACCAAAGTGATTGATTGTACCTAATTCAATGAAATTGATTACTGTAAGTGGTAGAATGGGGAAAACAAACTAAACATGCTTCTACACTTCTAAATAGGACATTGCATCTAAGATTTAAGAAATTTAAACTAATTTAAACTAGAAATCTTCAGAAATCTGTCCTATTGCTCTCTAACTCTAAATATTTTTCTAATCTACTTTGCTCTCAGATTTGGAAGCTAATTAAACTTATTGAAATGACACTTAGAGAATGAGAAATGAACTATTATATTTCCTATATGATTAAACAATTAAAACTATTGTGATTGCAGCCATGACTGCAAATGTTGGATGCTGGATGAATGCTGGATGGAGGCTGGATGGATGTTGGATGCTTTAGAAAACCTGCAGAGTAAGATTGCATAAGTTGGGATCCTTTTCCTGTAGCCAAAGAGCTGTATGTATAGCTTTTACGGTAGCACATTTGCATAGGGATACGGGATAAGAGGCTGAGATTCAATCTGGAGAATTGAATGGCATGGGATGAGAAGATGGAGCTGATCATGGAGGATTGTTTCTCCCCATGAAAACACCAGGCAAGATGAGAGGGAAGGTGGGTGAGAAAACTTCCTCCAGGTTTGTCCCCGAAGCTCTTCCCGTGAATGACAGTGGAATTAATTAAATTTTGAAAAATTTAATTTTATTGGTGAGTGAATAGTGGTAGATAATTTATGCATAAATTTAAATATTTTTTTAATTTATTTAAATTTAGCAAAAAGAGGATTGAATAATTTAATAAATCAAACTATAGGGTTTGTTTATTAAATTAAAACAAAATAAAATGATAATTAAATAAGCGATTTTAGGATATCTTTTTTTAATTAAGAAGAAATGTGATGAGGTAATTAAATAACACAAATTATTTAAGTTGTGTATTTAATTTAAGATAGAAGTATAAAAGAAATAATAATGATAATAATTAAATAAAACAAAGTTTTTAATTTTGTTTATTTAATTTAAGAGAGAAATAATATGATGAAAATGATAATAATTAAATAAAACAAAGTTTTTAATTTTGTTTATTTAATTAGGAGAGAAATAGAAGAATTAATAATGAACTTAATATAAATAAATATTTCTATTTATTTACTAAGTAGATGAATTTAAGATTAATTAATCAAATAAGTTGTATTTAATTAATTAGATTCTCCAGACCATTTTTAGGTGTCTACATTTTGCCCCTCTTTGAAGTGATGTGTTTACGCATTGCTTCAAAGAATGATTTTTCCTCAGCTGCGAGTATTGATGAAAAGTTTAAAATATGCCCCTGATTTGCCCCAGATGTTGAATTTTGAAAGGATAGCGATATATGTCCCCACAGGAGATAAATTGATGAATTTTGAATTTTTTATGATTTTTCAATTTTTTTTGAATTTTTATGATGATTTGATGATTTGATGATGACTTGATGAAAAAACAATTTATCTCCTGATAAAATTGTCCAAAAATGCCCCTGTGATAGATAAGAATTAATTCCTTAGAAGGAAAAATAAATAAATCCCATGAAAATCCCACAAAAATAACCTATAAATGCTCAAAAGGTCATTTTCAAAAGTCATTTGTGTATTTGACTTTGACAATCTTGTGATAGAGACCCTCAGAGTGCTAGAGCTTCAGGATGCCGATCCCTTACCACACCCATCGACTCGAGTGTGTGCGACGTCACCAACGTCCGGCAGACTATGGACCTTTAGTACGTACCCCAAATCTTCCTCGTGATTCGCGCCCTTACTTTTTATGTATTTTTGCACGTGTTTTTATGTTTTAGCGCTCAGTAGGCGTGGTTTAGCGCATCTGTAATCTATTGTAGCACGCCATAGTTTTAGCGCGCCAACCAAATTCTGTAGCACATCCATAGATTAGAGTAGTGCATCAGAGTTTTAGCGCGCAAAGTCAAATCTGTAGCGCGTTAGTGGTATTTTGTAGCACTTTAGTAGTTTTAGTGCTTTAGGTTGATTAAGCATCGCATTAGGAGGATTTTGTAGTGTGCCACCAAGAATAGCACTTTAGGTAGATTTTGTAGTGCTTCAGTAAAATTTTGCAGCGTTTGGAAGTACAGACTAATGAAGAATTGTGCACTTTGATTTTTATTTTGTTGATTGGTTGTTGATTCCATCTATTTTAGTTTGATCATGACTAAATAAATGGTAAATGATCTCATGATGAGCGAGATCCATTGATTGATAATAATTACCCTCATGATATGCGAGGAATAATTAAAATTTCTGAAGGAATGAACCTGATTGATAGATGAGGGTTCCTTCTTGATAAATTGATAGTTTGATAGGTAAAACACAATTTTTCAAAATTTGATGACCTCCTAATGTTTGATATTCTGATTAAAATGTTCTTCTTGTATGATAACAAGAGCATTTAGATGTTATTCAGGTGTGAGAGCAATTCCCTTGGCCTTTTGATATGATACCACGACTTTCACCAGATGAGAGATAGCATATTACTGATTGTGGTTTAGCAACATTACTGGATATGTCCCATATTAAACTTAATAGGGGTCTACAGACAGCTTTAGCAAAGCGGTGGCATAGTGACCACAACACCTTCCATTTACCTACTGGCGAGATGACCGTGACGCTAGAGGATGTATGGCGTATTCTTCACATTCCTTTTGTTGGGGAGATTGTCATGCATGATTCAGAGGAGGTTGGTGGGGTAGAGTCTATGTGGAGAGTTTTTCAGGATCCCCATATTGCGGGAGAGTGGATTCCATGGGTAGAGATGCATGATTCATATTATCCGCTTCCTTTAGTTTTGGCTTGCTTTATTGGTGGATTCCTTTGTCCTGATAAGAGGTCAAAGGGTCTATCTCTTGGATGGGGTCGGGTGTTAGAGGGTATGGTGGTACACAGGACGAGATATACTTGGGGCATGTGCATGCTTGCTCAACTCTCTCATGATTTACATTGGATTGTGTATCTCGGAGGCAACAGTTTATCAGTGGGAGCTACCCTTCTTCAGGTATGGGCATGGGAGCATATTGTTGTTACGCGTCCCATGCCGGTGTTATCGAGACCAACGATGAGACCCTATGTGTTCCGCTACAAATGAAAGCCTACCCAGCATATGATGGGTAAGCTAGATTATTGGAGGCAGATTATTGATGATGTGGAGACAGTGACCTGGCATCTGTATTTAGATTGTGATGACTAGGATGATGATGATATTGAGTTGGGGTTCTTGGCCGATTCGATGTATTTGATCAGGAAGAGCCCCAAGATTTTGGAGCGATTTCTATTTTGTTGCGTCTACAGGTAGTATGGGATTATGCAGTGTATGCCACAGGGAGTAGCGCACTACGGACAACGATGGATAGATGCCAGTGATTAGGGTCCTTGCCTACCTTATGGGGCACTTGTTGAGGGTTATCGTGCTCTACAGCCATCAGCATGGGATATGCGACGAGACATTGTTGAGGCACCGGTTACTCCTGAGTATGGACAATATTTGGCTCTACACCCTCCTCCTCGTATTACTATTCCAGATGAGCTAGTACTAGCACCAACACCAGCACCAGCACCAGTACCAGCACCTGCAGGGGGTGTTTAGGTTGGTCAGAGATGGGGAGAGAGGAGGATGTAGATGTGGATGTGGAGGGCAATGATGAGAGTGGTAGTGATGAGGGTGATGATAGCAGTGAGGATAGTAGTGATGATAGCAGTGATGATGATGGCAGAGATGGGGGGAGATCGAGCATAGCAGGTACTACAGAGCCATCGACTAGTGCACCTCATAAGAGGCAGGCCGTTGCTTCCTCATCAATAGAGCAATCAGAGGTTGCGGGTTTACAGGTGCAGGTTCAGACCTTACAGGGATAGCTAGCACAGGTGCAGGGATTACTAGCATAGACGCAGACCCAGATGTAGGCATAGCTAGCTATTGCACAGACACAGATTGCCTCTCTGATTGGTGAGAGAGATGGGGCTAGACAAGCAGCAGCGACAGCATAGGCTTAGTTAGCAGGTGTACGAGCACAGTTGACAACTGCTCAGGTGCAGATTACAGCTTTGACTACAGAGCGGGATACTATTAGACAAGCAGTAGAGACAGCATAGGCTACTGCAGAGAGATTGCAGAGAGTGGCAAATGGGACCTCTATGGCAGATTACATGTGAGAGGCTATGCGAGTAGGTGCTGAGATTGAATTTTATAGGAGCCGTTATCATGAGCTTTGCCCTCCAGAGCAGAGAGTTAGTTATGCCCAGTCTCGCTCAGAGAGGACTCGTTCGAGGACAATGAGCAGAGGCATGACATAGCCTCTCCCGAGAGATCCGAGAGATCCTGGGACATCTGGTGGTGGTCATGATACTGGTGCGAGACCTGCTCCTTCTAGTGCGAGTACCACTTGATATTAGTTGTGTACCCTTCGAGAGATATATACAGCCATTTTTGATATGATGTTATTTTTATCCTTTTCAGACTTCATTGTATACTTGACACTTGATGAGATATATATGTGCAGCGGTTCGATTGATCTATGATATATTCTACATGATTTATGTGTTGGATATATTGATCTTATGATGTGTTTCTACATGATTTATGTGGTGGATGCATTTTAATTTTTATGTTTTATGATGATTTACTATACTAGATTGTATAGATGCATTAATGATGATGTGATATGATATTGATGATGTATTTCTTTTCTTAATGAGATGCAATGTATGATAAATAAAATGTGATGTAAATGATGTACGAATGAAATGCAATGTATGTGAATGGTGTGTATAATGAAATGTAAATGAATGATGTATATAATGAAATGAAATGTATGATGTATCTAATGAAATGTAAATAAATGATATACAAATGAAATGCAATGTATGATGTATAAATGAGATGTAAATGAAATGATGTATATAATGAAATGTAAATGTATGATGAATAAATGAGATGTAAATGAAATGATGTATATAATGAAATGTAAATGTATGATGTATATAATGAAATGTAAATGAATGATGTACGAATAAAATGTAAATGTATTATGTATATAATGAGATGTCATGTGATAGATAAAATGATGTAAAAATGCCTTCTATATGTATGCAATGAATGATGATTTTGCAACTATATGATAATGGCAATGTGATGAGACGTAAATGAATGATGTAACATAACGTGTATATGATGTCACGAAATGAGATGTTTATTGTGAAATTTATGATGAGATGAAGAAATGATTTTATATGCATGCCATTATGAAAATTTTGTGTGTCAAGTATACTCAATCCTTAATAAGAAAAGATAACATTATTTGCGAATGAATCTTTGTAACTTGTGCAACTAGTACTCTGCAGATGTATTATTATGAATGCAATCTATGTTTACCATGCAAACCTATTTTATCAATGCAAACCTAAGTGTCATTTCAACAATCTTTTTATTTTGCTTTGTATCATCACTGAGCTTTTTTTTTTTAAATTTTGAAAGTGAATACAAGCATCAATGATATGAGATAAACCAATGATGACCAGAGTATTTCTTTTATGATATTTGATATTGTAAGTGAACACAAGCATCAAGGTATAAGATAGACCAATGATGACCTAAGCATTTCTTGCGTAAACAGACAAGAATTAATCATTTTCTTAAGTGAATCGAAATGTCATCCATGATACTTGGTAGAGCACTTCCCACGACAATTCACAAAATAATAATGACTAACTCACAAACAGCAAACAAAGAAAAGTATCATTCTCCTTCCTTGCTTCTCTAGTTCAATACATCATTGAGTAGCTTTGAAAAATGATAAGAAAATGATAAAAAGAAAAGTACAACAATTCAAATTCTACTTAATGTATTTTCAAATTATTATTCAGATTAGATCATCGATGTTGAAATGTGTGTGCTGATGTGTGCATGATATTCTCAAACATTTGACCAAATGATGTAACCTAAAGACCTATCCTAGGGGTCTCGGGGACTGATCAAAGATTAGTCTTGCCTAAGTTATATACGCAGAGACCACGTAGTTCAACTGACACAGACTCCATTTTCTGACTGATGTAGACTCTATTTTTGTGTTTTTGATTTTATGAATGTTTTTGCATGGATTTTCTGATTTTTTGATGTGTTTGGATTTTGATGATGTTTTCTGATTTTTTTGGATTTTGATTTTCTGATGTTTTTGGATTTTTGATTTTTTGATGTTTTGGATTTTTGATTTTCTGATGTTTTTAGATTTTTGATTTTCTGATGTTTTGGATTTTTGATTTTCTGATGTTTTGGATTTTTGATTTTCTGATGTTTTGGGTTTTTGATTTTCTGATGTTTTGGGTTTTTTCAAGTATCGTCACTTGGTGTTGTCATGTTTAACTACCTTTCCATTTAGGCTGAAAGTTCATTGTACCAAATAACACTAGGATGTTGCCCCCAAGCCAGGGTAAAACATGATATCCTTGCTATGACATGGATAGTGATAATGATTATCCCAAATGATAGATGGAAATGATATGAAAGGAAACAATCGTGACAAGACTATATCTAAATAGATAGAAGAGTTGGTGGAAATCACAAGTAGCACCTATTTGCCAGGTTTTCATCACTTGTTTTTATTGTGTCCTCTTTCTTTTTCTTTTGTATTTTTTTTAATTATTTTTATATATTTTGTGTTTCTGTCATCATGACGCCTGTTTGCCAGGTTTTCATCAAGACAACTTTATTGACTGTGCACTAGGTATCCTCAAGTGTAGAATCGCCTGAGATGAATGTTGTTCATGGGTTCCTCCAACATATCTCCTTCTGGTGTAGATAGTCGGTATGCTCCTAATCCATAGACTGATATGATGACATAAGGCCCTATCTAGTTAGGTTCAAACTTACCCTTCTTTTCTTTGTCTACTTGATTTCTACGGTTTTCTTGTAGGACCAAGTCTCTGATCTGGAAGACTCTAGTCTTAACCCTATGATTATAGTTCCTAGACATTCTTTGTTGATAGGCTATCAAAGGATTGACAGCTTGTTGTTGACGTACATCAAGTAGCTCTAATTCTTGAAGTCTAGAGATCCTATAATCCTCATCTGGAATGAGTCCCTTTAGTGAAACTCGAAGGGATGGAATTTCTACCTCGATAGGTAATATTGCTTCTGATCCATAGACAAGAGCATATGGTGCAGCTCCTGTTGGTGTTCTGATGCTAGTCCTATAAGCCCAAAGAGCAGGATTAAGCTGAACGTGCCAATCACACCCTACTTCATTTATAGTCTTATTGAGAATCTTTAGGATTGTTTTGTTTGAAGGTTCTGCCTATCCATTACCTTGAGGGTAATAAGGGGTTGAAAAGCGATGTTGGATGTGGAACTTTTTACACAGCTCTTGGACGTCTTGGTTCTTGAAAGGCCTGCCATTATCTGTGATGATTGACTGGGGTATCCCATATCTACAAATGAGATAATTAAGCATGAAAGATGATATTTACTTCCCAGTGATTTTGGTTAAGGGAACTGCCTCTGCCCATTTTGTAAAATATTTTGTTGCGGTGATAATGAACTTGTGTCCATTAGATGAAGATGGGTTAATTTTCCCTACCAGGTCTAATCCCCACTAATAGAAAGGCCATGTAGTTGTGAATGGATGGAGCTCCTATGCCGGTGCATGTATAAGATTGCCATGAATCTAGCATTTTGGACATCTCTTGACAAACTTATAAGATTCTTGCTCCATGTGTGACCAGTAATACCCCAAATGTAGGAGTTTCTTGGCTAAAGATAATCCACTTGAATGTGTACCACAAATTCCTTCATGGACCTCATGTAAAGCAGAAGCAGATTCGTTATGTTCTAAACAACGCAAAAGAGTACCATCTAGGACTCGACGGTAAAGGGTGTCGGCAGTAATGGTATGTTTGGCGGATTGGCATATGAAGTTGCACTTTTGGTTGCGAGAAAGATCTGGCGGTAAGATATTATCTTTTAGATAAGTATCAAGGTCTCCATAAATGGAAGATTGGGCACTATCCAAAAGGCTTATGGTTTGGGATCTGCAATTTGTGTGTGCAGGATTTGACACTTGTTCTACAATAAATCGATAACGATCTTGCATTTCAGGCATTTGTAGAAGAGATGCTATTGTGGCCATGGCATCTGCTGCTTTATTCTCTAATCTTGGTATCTGCTCAAATTTGATATCTATGAAGTATTTTATTAGATCATCTACCAGTCTCTTGTATAAAATCAGTGTGTCATCCTTAGTTTGGTAATCATTGTTGACTTGATAGATGATCAACTGAGAGTCTCCATACACCTGTAGTTCTATGATTTTCTAGTCAATAGCCACTTTAATTCCAAGAATTAAAGCCTCATATTCTGCAACATTGTTAGTGCAACAGAAGGTAAGCCTGTAAGATCATGGAATTGTGTGCCCAAGAGGTGTGACAAATAAAATTCCTGCCCCTAATCCATGTTGTGTGTAGGATCCTTCGAAGTAGAGTTTCCATGGTTGTGTTGTAACATTGAGGATATCCACATCCGAAAATTCCATGGTCATAGGATGACAGTCTGACAATGGAGCTTCTGCTAATTGGTCGGCGATGACTTGTCCTTTGATAGCTCGCCTTTCAACATACTGAATGTCAAACTCACTTAGGAGCATGACCCACTTTGCCAACCTTCCTATTAAAGCCGCTTTTCTCAGTAAATACTTGAGGGGATCAATTTTTGCAACGAGCTTGACAGTGTGAATGAGCATATAGTGTCGCAATTTTTGTGTTGCAAATACTACTGCTAAGCATTATTTTTCAATGAAGGTATAGTTTACTTCATGTCCACTGAGTGTCCTGCTGATATAATATATTGCATGTTCCTTTCCTTCTCTATCCTCTTGTGCTAGCAAGGCTTCTAAAGAGATATCTGTTGTTGCAATATATAGCAACAATGTCTTGTCTTCACTGGGTGGCACCAAGATTGGTGGTGTCACCTGATAATGCTTGATTTGATTGAAAGTACTCTCACACTATTCATCCCATTTAAAAGACACATTTTTATGCAAAAGATGGTTGAATGGATGACATTGATCTACTAGTTGAGAGATGAATCTTCTGATGGACTGTAGTCGGCCTTGTAGAGATCTTAATGTACTGATATTCTTAGGCAGTGGAATTTCCACAATGGCTTTAACTTTTGCTGGATCTACTTCAATTCCTTTTGTAGAAACTATGTATCCAAGGAGTTTTACTGATGTTACTCCAAAGGCACATTTCTTGGGATTTAATCTGACTTTAAATTTCTCCAACCTATCAAATATTTTTCCAAGTATCTCTAGATGTCCTTCTCTGGTGTAAGATTTGGCTAAGATATCATCTACATAGTCTTCCATGAAGGTGTGCATCATGTCATGGAAGATTGTTGTCATAGCTCGCTAGTATGTAGCTCCTGCATTCTTTAACCCAAAAGTCATGACGTTCCAGCAAAAGGTGCCCCATGGACATGTAAATGCTATCTTTTCTTGGTCCTCAGGAGCTATTTTGATTTAATTGTATCCTGAAAATCCATCCATGAGTGATAGCATTTGATGGCCAGCTGTTAAATCTACAATCATGTCTATGTTTGGCAAAGGAAAATCATCCTTTGGACATGCTTTATTTAAATCCCATAAATCAGTACATATTCTGATGGTGTGATATGGTTTTGAAATAGGTACAATGTTGGATATCCATTCAGCATAATCAATAGATCTGATAAATCCAGCATCTAATAGTTTCTTCAAATCATTTTTTTACCAATAATGCAACATGTGGATGCATTTTTCTCAATTTCTATTTTACTGGTTTAGTGCCAACTGGTAAGGATAAGTGATGCATAATAAGATCTGTGTCTAAGCCTGGCATGTCAGAGTATGACCATGAAAAATTGATGCATCGTTCTTCAAAGAATTTGATAAAATCTAGTTTTTTTGTATCTGTCATGGATGCTCCCAGGTGTAGGATTCTTACTTTCTCTGCTGTGCCAATATCAATAGACTATGTGGGTTCTATCAACACTGATGATCTTTCATGGTAATGTTGTGGGAGGATGTCAAGCCTTCCATCCTTTGGTGCCTCAATGAGGTTTTCACCATTGGATGCATTCTTTGTTTTTACTATTTTAGGATCAAATACTACCATAGAATGGTTTTCACCATTAGATCCATTTTTTATTTCCATATTTTTGCAACTGGAAGGCTTGGCATCCTCCTGCCTAAAAGCATCGTTAAAAGAAGTATTGGTAGAACAAGTATCGGATTCCTCATAGAAAAGGTAGTTAATAATGGCGAAATCATTGTCAAAAACAAGGAGATTGATAGGGTGTTGGGGTTCCCATTCGATAAGCTTGGGATGTAGTAAAGGCAATGAATCATTAGATGGGTTGAGGTCAGCGATTGTGAAAGCTCTGACATAAATGTTGTCGAGGTTGTTAATGGTTATGTTGAGGCCTACGAAGGTATTTTCTTCCACATCATTTATCTCAATCGATGTCCATTCATCTTCACTTGAGTTATCAAAATTTTGTGTTTCAAAGACAATAGGATTAAAACTTGAGCTTTGACCCTCCTCACGTTTGGGGGTATACTTTTTGATAATATCGATCTGAATATCTTCATAGGAAACATCTGATAAGTTGTCCCACTCATATTCATTTGAATCCATTTCAGAGTTATCTCTCATTTGAAGAATACGCTCCATAGTTTTATTGGTGATTTCTGCTCTTGCTTCTATTGTGTATCCTAGTCTGGTTCTGCCATTTTGTTGAATTGTGAGAACTTGGATTGGTTCCGTTACACTGTGTTTCCCCCGGTCAAGAGATCCTTGTTCTGCTGCATATCCTAGTCCAGTTTTATCCTTATGTTGGAGTGTGAGTGGCTGGATTGGTTCTGTTATGCCTTATTTCCTTAACCCAAGAGGTCCCTGTCCTGAATATCCCATCTTCTCTAGAATAGTTTCTCCCTTTCCATATTGATTTGTCTCTATGATATTACTCGTGGAAGCCGAAGCTTCCTCATCCCTATAAAGCCAATTTAGTATGGCCTTATCTTCTGATTCTTCATCTAAGTTCCCAGCTTTTACAATCTGCCATCTAATGTCATTGTAGATTGTTCTGATTTTTGGGTGTTTGTAGATGGCTATCCATATGTTTGTAAGGAGGGTAACATTTGTGATAGATGGAAAGAGTTCCCAACACCATATTCACTTGTTCCTTCATCACTTATCTATACTTTGTTGGTGAATTGATGTGAGAGTGGAGCCAATTGTTCTTCAATATTTGAAGGGTTAAATTGTACCACCCTGATCTCTTGTGATTTTTGTTGTTTTGGAAGCCACTTTGATATGAAGGTTTGCTGTTGCTCACCATCCGATGTGATAACTTCTCTATTTTGAGGTATGAATGTATCCCCAGATGTTTTCAATGTATGACAAGCTTGGGTGTCATTATAGTCTGCTGTGATTGTTACCTCCTGTCCATTGACGGGAAATTTCAGGCATTGATGATAGGTGGAAGGTACTGCTTGCATATCATGGATCCAAGGGCGTCCCAACAGTATGTTGTATGTCAGTTCCCTATCTAAGACTTGGCAAACCACTTTTTGGACAATAGGTCCCACTTGAATGGGTAGTATGATCAACCCTTTAGAGGACCTTTCTTCTTCATCATATGCTTTGATTGTGATTTTTCTCCTTGTATCAATGGCTTCATCTGAGTATCTTAGTGCACAAATCAGTTTTAAGGTACAAATATTTAAACCAGCCCCTCCATCTATTAGGACATGCTTTACACGGTGTTTATGGATGAGGACTTCAATGTGAAGGGTGAATTATGTGGATGGGTGAGTGATATGTCATCATGTTCAAAAAATTAAAGGCAATGAGGTGCAGATAGATGTCCCACCATAGCTTGGAACTGACACACATCCAAATTGTTAGGTACCGTGGTTCATACAAGAGCTTGTTCAAGAACCTCTTTGTGTGATGGGGAAATCTTTAGAAGTTCCAAGATGGATATTTGTGCCGGTATTTTCTGCAATTGATCGATGAGATTATATTGATTAGAGGGAGGATCCACAGATGGGGATGATATTGATGCTCCTTTCAATATAACTTTGGATTGTGCCCTTGTTATGGCATTAACAGGTTGGTACTCTTGTTTCCCTTTGAGTGTGATTATGTTAATTTGGTTTTTAGATTTTTCCATATGTTGTACCAAATTGGTAGACGTAATGTCATTGTTCCGATTGATTTGGTTGCATAACTCTTCATCCTCCTTGGCAGTGGAAAAACAAAGGATCGTTGTGTCATAAACATAACCGACGTTCTTACCTTTGGTGTTTGCGGAAGTGGATTCTCCCTTCTGATAATTGGGTAGAGGATTTTTGAACATTGTATGATCTTTTCTTGTTTGGTGTCCCTCTACAAATACTTTCTTTTGATCTATGAGGTCTTGTGCCACATGTTTTAACTGCCAACAATTTTCAGTCATGTGGCCTTTATTTTGATGGTAGTGATAGTAATGTAAGTCATTCCACCATGAGGGTTTGACTTGAGGGTCCCAATTTCTAGCCTCTTATACTTGAATGAGTTTTTCATCTAAAATTTCTTTGAGGACTGATTCCAATGATTTTCCTAATGGCGTGAATTTTTGTTTATTGGATGGTCGTTGGAATGATTGGGTTTTTGTTTCTCCACTGTTTTGATTATTTTCCTGATCACTACTTTGTTTGACATTAAGACCATTGTTTTGTTTGTTTGTAGTGGTTGGCGTCAAGGTGAATACTAGTTTAGATGTGTGTGTATCAATCATGGTATCAGTATTCTTGTTCTTTTGCCAAAATCTTGGCTTTTCGTTGTTGTTGTTAGAGGAATTGTTATTGTTTGAACCTTCAATGAAGTGTTTGATAGTTCCTCTTTTGATTAGAGCCTCTTTGATTTTGAGCCCCTTTTCGATAACTTGTTCAAATGTAGATGGAAATTGTAAGTCCAATCTGTAATTCATGTCATCTACTAAGTTATCAATGAACATCTCTATCTTCTCCTCTTTAGGAATAGATCTAAGGTATTTAGCAAATAGTCTTCTCCATCGTTGGAGAAAGGAAAGAAACTTTTCACCCTTTGCTTGTTTGGTGTTGTAGAGTTCTTTTAAGGTCACCCCATGTTGGATGTTGAATGAGAAGTGTGTTATGAACCTATTGATCAGTTCTTCAAAAGATTGGATCCCGGGTTCTACTTTAGAAAACCACTCCATGCAAGTGTTTCCTAAGCTTCTTGGAAATAATCGTAGTAAGTAAGAGTCCTTGTGTGCTAACTCTATGCTCATGGCTTGAAATTCCTGTACGTGATCAAATGGATCGGTTCTTCCATTGTATTTGTTGTGCGTCGGGTATTCACAATACCATGGAAATGGTATCATGTTAATGCTTGGATTGAATGGATAAGGGAAAATGTCGTGTAAGGAATATCTTTTTGTTGGCCCTTGTTGGATATTTTGGAACTATAATTGTAATTGTTGGATTTGTTTTGTCAAAGCATCTATTTGATTTGGGTTTTCCATACTAGTTGTCTAGGGTGTGGTCATTTCCTTGAGTTGATTGACATCAAAGTATTTAGGAAGCTTAGCACCTTTGTCAGCTAATAATAGAAGATACTTTTCCATATCTTGCTCTAGCATCTTTTCCATAAATTTATGGAAATGAGGGTCTTGTTGAACTTTCTCGATTTCTTCTGCAGTTATTTCTTTCTCATGTGAATTAGTGAGAGGATCAGTGTTACTGTATCATCCCCAAGGGTTTTCTTTAGCCATGGCTGCTATTCTTTCATTTTCTTCTTGTTGTTGTCTTTGATATGCTGATCGTGTGAAAATAGGCATACAAACGTTAGAGTTTTACTCTAGACTTTGATCTTGGATTTTTGATTGGATAAGTGTCGAGGTTTTTGATTTAAAATCTGATTTAGTCGTGTCTAGTTTCGTGATGGAAGGATGATAAAAATCCTTGATAGGGAAACTTTGACAAAAAATCTTAGATTTAGTGATAAGGACACTTTGCAAGATGTTTCAAGATCTAGGCGTAATAGTAAAGTTTTTCCTTTTGTATGATTCAAGTGTTTTGGACTATGGAAAAAATGTTCTGGACTGATGAAAACCTTATTTTTGACATGGGAAAATTGACAAACTATCTTACTAACTCTCTATTTTTCTGACTTTCCAGAGCGCTAAAACAGAGCTGGGACGCGCTATAACAGAGCAGTGACGTGCTAGAACAGAGCAGTGACGCGCTAGAATAGAGCTGTGATGCACTAGAACAGTGACCTAAAGTGCTAAAATAGAGTTGTGACGCGCTAAAACAGTGACCTAAAGCGCTAAAACAGAGCTGTGACATGCTAGAACAGTGACCTAAAGCACTAAAATAGAGCTATGACACGCTAGAATAGTGACCTAAAGCACTAAAACAGAGCTGTGATGCGCTAGAATAGTGACCTAAAGCTCTAAAATAGATCAGTGATGCGCTAAAATAGACCAGGGACGTGCTAAAACAGACCAGGGACGCGCTAAAACAGACCAGTGGCGTGCTAAAATAGAACCATGAGGCATTAAGACAGAAAACTATCTTATTCTATGAAACTCACTTGGTCTGGCATCGTATTGTATGGCTGGTTGTGGGATGTATTCTGGATGAATTCTTTGACTATGATTGTGGTGTTGCCTAAGAGCCCTTCTTTGGTAAAATGCATGTGAATTTAAGGGAGCTACAACATAGTCGTCCGTATAACCTCTAGAGAAATTGTGATACCTATGAATAAAAGTCCTATGTTGAAGTAGAACTTTCTTGCTTTGATATAAAAATCGTTGCTTTCTCAGAAGTTGTTTATATGAAAGTGTTTTCTTTGGTTTTCTGATTCGCTTGACAAGAGATTTCTTGACAAATTTGGTGGATACCCAATCTCGAATCATGAGAATTTCACTAGTGTTATGATTTTGAAGATTTTTGTGATGATCTTATCTAAATTTAATGAAAGAAAACACAGCAAGCAAGAATAGAATAGTTGAATTTAAAATACTAGAATCTAAACAGATAGTGTATGTTCTTAAGAATCAAGCACGATTC
This sequence comes from Sequoia sempervirens, assembly GCA_007258455.2. Taxonomy (NCBI): domain Eukaryota; kingdom Viridiplantae; phylum Streptophyta; class Pinopsida; order Cupressales; family Cupressaceae; genus Sequoia; species Sequoia sempervirens. The sequence goes on from VDFB02271358.1 coordinate 998,621,461, forward strand.
TTCTTGATTTTCACTTGTTTATAACAGATAAGACACTTCAGATAGACTCACTCCTAGAGACAAAAGGTCATTGTTATATACTCGAACGACCCACAGCTTGGAATTGTGTCGAATCACATAGCCATTTCACCCCCTAGAGGGCACACATGTTTTTGTCTTTTCCAGGTGCATACTCAGAATGACGAAAGTGGATACCGGATCCCCTGAGCAAACAGTCCTTGGCAATTATATGGTGAGTGCTTGAGGGTAGATTCTTCCTCGCCCCTGCACCACCGAGTATTACAATGTTTAGAAACTGACAAGCGTGCTTATATTTCTAGGTTCTTAGATAGGGTTTTTGTTCGGAGCGGAAAATGGATAAACTCCCTCGAGAGACCTCCCAATCTTTAGAATAAAGATTTTGGGGATGGTTATCCTGCACACTTCCATTGAAAGAGGGTTTCCCCAAATTCACATAAATTTTTAAGTGGGTTGGAATACCATGGCTTTTGGCTATCCCCACTCAGGTTGTTCCTATAGGGTGAGTACCTTTTCCCACTACGGCAGGCCTATCTAAAGGTTTTAAAAAGCTTTAAAAATGCGTAAAGAAAATTGAGTCCGGTATTCTGATGCACCCAGTAAAGGGGAGAGCATAAACCTATCACCCAATCACAGCAAAGAAGTTGTTCTTTTTAAAACCCAAAAGACAAATGATCTAATCTATATGGAGATATTGCTCCATAACAACATGATGTTCATTTTAATCCCACAAGAAATTGTGAAGTTTCTATCCTAGGATTGATCAATTTTTATCCATTCTCTATCCTAGGATTGGTAAATTTTATCCATTTTCTATCCTATGATTGGTAAATTTTAATCAAAAATAAATAAAAAAACACAATCTGGCTACGGATGCATCAGATCCAGATGAAAAAAATGATTTTAAGGATAGTAATGCGACGCATTGAAATAGTGACATGGCATGCTGAAACAGTGACGTGGCATGCTAAAATAGTGATGCAGTACGCTACAACAGAATCCTGGTGCGTTGAAACAGACCACCGGTGCACTATAAGATCCAACTGGCACGCTGTAAAAAGTCATGGTTCCGCGAAAACTATCACACCGATACCTGTAAGACACTTTTTTCAGAAATCAAGCAAAATATGGGGTTATGCCCCACAGTCGGCGCCAATTTGTAAGTGGTAGAATGGGGAAAACAAACCAAACATGCTTCTACACTTCTAAATAGGACATTGCATCTAAGATTTAAGAAATTTAAACTAATTTAAACTAGAAATCTTCATAAATCTATCCTATTGCTCTCTAACTCTAAAGATTTCTCTAATCTACTTTGCTCTCAGATTTAGAAGCTAATTAAACTTATTGAAATGACACTGAGAGAATGAGAAATGAACTATTCTATTTCCTATATGATTAAACAATTAAAACTACTGTGATTGCAGCCATGACTGCAAATGTTGGAAGCTGGATGAATGCTGGATGGAGGCTGGATGGATGCTGGATGCTTGAACGCTAGATGAATGCTGGATGCTTTGGAAAACCTATAGAGTAAGATTGCATAAGTTGGGATCCTTTTCCTATAGCCAAAGAGCTGTATTTATAGCTTTTACGGCAACACATTTGCATAGGGATACGGGATAAGAGGCTGAGATTCAATCTAGAGAATTGAATGGCATGGGATGAGAAGATGGAGCTGATCATGGAGGATTGTTTCTCCCCATGAAAACACCAGGCAAGATGAGAGGGAAGGTGGGTGAGAGAACTTCCTGTAGGTTTGTCCCCGAAGCTCTTCCCGTGAATGACAGTGGAATTAATTAAATTTTGAAAATTTAATTTTATTGGTGAGTGAATAGTGGTAGATAATTTATGCATAAATTTAAATATTTTTTTAATTTATTTAAATTTAGCAAAAAGAGGATTGAATAATTTAATAAATCAAACTATAGGGTTTGTTTATTAAATTAAAACAAAATGAAAATGATAATTAAATAAAGATTTTAGGATATCTTTTTTAATTAAGAAGAAATGTGATGAGGTAATTAAATAACACAAATTATTTAAGTTGTGTATTTAATTTTAAGATAGAAGTATAAAAGAAGTAATAATGATAATAATTAAATAAAACAAAGTTTTTAATTTTGTTTATTTAATTAGGAGAAAAATAGAAGAATTAATAATGAACTTAATATAAATAAATATTTCTATTTATTTACTAAGTAGATGAATTTAAGATTAATTAATCAAATACGTCATATTTAATTAATTAGATTCTCTAGGCCATTTTTAGGTGTCTACAATTACCACTTCAAAAGTAAATTTTTTCCATGCAAGAGCCTATGTCCACCTAGTAAAGTAATCAGTGACAGTGAGAATATACCTGTGGCCCATAGAAGAAGGTGGATTGATTGGACCTATGAAATCCATCCCCCATTGTGTAAAAGGTTTTACCTCTATGACTGGCTGAAGTGGAAGGGCTACATGTTTCTCCTTACTTGTTACAGTCTGACATACATGGCAAGTCCTCACATGGTTGTGAGCATCTTTGAACAATGTAGGCCAATAGTAACCGGCCCTCAAGATCTGTTTTGTAGTAGGAGTAGAACCATGACCTGTCCCATATCTATCATGGAACTCAACCATCACCCTTTCAGCTTCTTCTCTTCCTAGGCATCAGAGATAGATTCCCTCATGATTTTTCTTAAATAGGATGGCACCTTTGAACATAAATCCATCACTTTTCAAATGCAATTCTCTCCATTGTACTGTATTGAGATGTTCAGGGCATTGTTGATTCAAAATATAGTAGATGATATCATTATACCATTCACTAGTAGAAAAATCCTGAAGGTGATAGTGTTGAGATGTGAGATCATGACCCATCTCTGCCATTGTCTTAGTTAACCCTTGCCCTCTTACCAACTTCATGGGCTAAATCTTAATATCATATTCCTGTAACATGGTTACCCACTTCACCCTATGCTCTCCCAATTCATTTTTCATGATAAGAAGCTTGACTACAGGGTCAGGCACTACTGCAAAGACCTTATTCCTGAAGATATAATTCCTAATTTTCTTCATAGCTCTGACCAAGGCATATTCCTACTTGTCAACACTTGGATATATTAATTCTTCATCTTTTAGAAGGGCACTCATGAATGCTATGGGGTGTTCATTCCCTTGATCAGACTTTTGGGTCAACATACCAGCACAAGAGTGGTCAGAGGCAAATGAATATATATAAAAAGGTTTGGCATAGTCAGGACTTACCAAAATTGGAGCTTCAAAAATGTCTCTCTTAATTTTTGCAAATTCCTCCTTTTCTTCCTATTTCAGCATTGCATTCAATGGCTTGACTATTTCTGCAAATCCAGTGATAAACTTCCTGAAAAAGTTGATTTTGCTGAAGAATGACTTCATTTCCTTCTTACTAGCAGGTGGTTGAATCTTCAATATAGCGTCCACTCTTTTAGGATCAATACTAATACCCTTCTCTGAAATGACATGTCTAAGTAACTTTCCTTTCATGACTCCAAAGATACACTTCTTTGGATTAAGTGAAATGCCAAATTATTGACACCTTTGAAATACTTTACACAAGTTTTCTATATGATCACCTCTCTTTTTGGAATAGAGTATCAAATCATCCATATAAATAATTATGCACTTACCAATGATTTCTTTGAAGGCAATATCCATGACCCTCTGTAAGGTTGCTCGAGCATTGATCAACCCAAAGGGCATTCTCCTGTAAGAAAAATTTCCCCATTTCATAGTAAAGGAAGTTTTATGCCTATCCTCATATTGCACCATAACTTGATTATATCTAGAGTACCCATCTAGAAAAGACATCATTTGAGATCCATTGAAAATATGAAGCACTTCATCCAGTGATGGAACTAGATAATTATCCTTTTTCGATGAACAATTGAGATTTCTAAAATCAACACAAAATTTGATTTCGCCATTCTTCTTTCTCACTGGAACTAAATTGGCCACCTAGGTTGAATGTCTAACTAGAAATATGATACGAGCACATAATAAATTTTGGACTTCCTTTTGAATGATGGGTTCCGGTAGAGCATTAATCGACCTTTGCCTTTTCCTAAATGGTTTTTCATTTGGCTTGAGAGGGATGGAATGTGTAATGATTGAAGTATCATATATCTTTAAGTCCTCATGAATATAGGCTATTACATCCTAATATGTATGTAGTGCATCAATAATTCCTCTTCTTTCCTCTGTAGTACACACTTTACCAATAAAGACATTCTTTATATCATCTTGAGTCACCATATTGTATGTTTCACATTGACTACTGATGGACTCTTTAGCATCTTGCTTCTGATCTTTTACCCTATCAAGATCAAAAATCCTCTCTAGCTATAACATTCCTCTTGGAATAGTATTAGTCTTTAGATTGATGACCCCTTCTAGGTCCATTTTTGCTTCTTGAAGTTCGGCTTCATCAATGATTTGTGAAGTAAACACATTAGAGCTTGTGATAAAATCCAAGATATGCTTATCATCCTTGAATACCTAAAATTTAGTCACATTGTCAGGTACTAAAGGTATTGGGGTTAGCTCCACAGTGAAATTATTCAAGCTAGAGAGGGACAAAGGCTTAGTCACATTGTCAGATACTAAAGGTATTGGGGTTAGCTCCACAGTGAAATTATTCAAGCTAAAGAGGGACAAAGGCTGCAAGGTACTAGCTGCCTAAGCCAGAGAGTCTGTAGTTTGGTTCTTGCTGTGAGGTATCAACTAGATGTTAAAGTCATCAAATCCCTCAGTAAGGTCCCATACTCTATGCCTATAATTGATCATTTGTCTATCATGACATGAATATTTCTTTCTAACTTTCTTAATCACTAACTTAGAATCTCGAAATACTTGTAGAATCTTAACTTTCTTTCTCAGTGCCATAAGCAACCCATGAATCAAAGCCTCATATTCAACTACATTATTGGTATAATGAAACTGAAGTCTATGAGTAGTAAAGAAAGTTTTTCCTTTAGGTCTGATCAACTCAAATCTTGCTCTAGAACCTTGCTTTGACTTGGATCCATCAAAAGTTAGTGTCCAACAGCTAGCAACTCCAACTCCTTTTGTTTTGTCTTTTATGTTGTTACTGCTAGAAGGTTCTTCAGAATGCACTACACTCTTTCCTTTGGGATCATCTTGAGTACTATGTATATTAATTCTAACTATTGGAGTGGGGTTAATGCACTTCTATACCTGCTCTACTGTTGTTTGTAACAAGAAACATTCCAATTTTGAGTGAGAAGCATTGTGAACTCTACACCAACTTGGTAAAAGAAACTCTTCAAAATTCATATCTCTACCCAGATGAATCTGATCTTCTATACACTTGTGGATGAATTCTTGAAAATTTTCAAGGAGGCTGAGTTGGATATCTTTAGGATCATCATCATCTTCAACTGATTCCACCAGGGCTCTAGTACTACTAGATTCTGCTATGAAATCAATGGGGTGTGGTATGCAGCATAAAAATTTATTTTGTATCTGACTCTTCAATAAGGGCTACCAGCACATAGTTACCCATGCTTACTTTTGACACAAATATTTCATTTGAAGTATAATGGTATTATGTGATTACATACTTCATTCGAGGTTACCTTTCAATCCTAATTTGATTTAGCCCTCAGGTTTCCAAGGAAGCCACATGTGTGATTGATCAGTTAATACATATCCATTTAAGGCCTTAGTGAAGTCTCTTCCCAAAATCAAAACATAAGTGTCAAGTATGTGTTCTACCTGTACATTAATGACTTGTTGAACTCTAGGGTTTGAAGAAATTTGCATGGGAATCATGTTTAGTTCCTCTACCACACTAACTTATGTTATGTCTAGTTGAGTGACCTTCTTTTGAGAGACAGCAGGGGTAATACCTAGGGCTCTATAGACAACAAATGGCATCACATTCATGGAAGCACCTAAATATAGCAGATAGTTGTACAAATTATTTCCAAAGAGATGAACATAAATCATAAATGGAGGAGTTTCTATTCTACCTTGGAACAAAGTTAGATAGGTATCAACTTGAGCAACTTGATTTTTATCCTTTTCTTTCCCTTTGTCTCCAATTTTTGTTTGAACTTGTCCTTGATCTTTTGATATTTGAGAACTAGGTACTCTATTAGTTTTCCCACCCACTATCCTATCTCGTCATACTAGATTTATACTATAAGCTCCTAAGACTGCATTTCTAATAGCAAGAACTCTCAATAATTCAAATGTAGAAAGACTTACCTTTAGCTTCTTAAGTTCCTCTACAACATATACGGCTAGCCACTCTATGCTCATGTCAGTAGGAGCCTCCCTGAGACATTCCATCACAATGTCTTTGCTTGCTTCAACACCCTTTCCTTTTGATGAATCAACATGCCCTAGATATTTGGATAAGTATTTCCTAGGAACATTAGGGTATGTTGGATTATTGTTGGCATTGGGATCTAGAGGTGTAGTGAAATTGTTTAGAGGAATAGAAGTAGTAAACAAACCTCCAGCTTGTGAGCTTCTAGTTAGTATATTCCTCAAATCATACTTTTTTTACAGGTTGTTGGAATGTCTGCACTTCTTTAATACCTATTTCCTCTTCATCCAAAAGGCCATTATCATTCTCAGTGCTTTCATTGAATAACTGTGTTATCTCATCCCCATTGCACACTTGATCTGTTTCCTCTTCCTTCTTACTTGACTCCTCTTCAGGTCCATTCTCTTCACTTCATGGAAAAGAAGCATGATTCAACACTAGCACAGGTGAGTCATAAAGAGTGGATGGCACTAAATCCTGATTGTTGGCATTATTCTCTACCTCATACTAAAAGATAGATGCAGTGGTTTGGAACTCAAGGTAGTCCAACTCAGAGTGTTGACTTGTCTTATGGAGTCTACACCAACCCGATAAAGCAGCCTCAACTAGATACACACCACTCGAAGGCTTTTCTTGATTAGCTGGTTGATCCAATGGGGTAGGGACACATCCATTATTTGGCCTTGTATTCCATGTCCTATTTTTCCTGGGTGGTTGTCTTCTCTCAAATCGTTGCCCACTTCTTTGTCCTCTATCAAAATTATGGCCAGAAAATTGTCCTCTCTCAAAATTTTTTCCTCTATCAAAGCTCTGACCTTGTTGGGAATCCCTATTCTCTCTATTATAATTGGAATGCATAGTCCACTGGGTTGCCTGGAGTTGACAATTCTGATTTCTCAAATAAGTGACCTCCATATTCAGCTTTTTCACCTGTTCAGTCAACTCATCTAATCTCTGCTTGTCAGGATTATTATAGGGAGTCCGATTTACATTATTTTGATATCCTGACACTGCACTAGAGCCTAGAGACTAATTCAATATTTCAGAATTTTGTAGGTATGTAGGGAAACCAACCTGTTGTTGTAGGTGGAGGGGCTGATTAACACTTTGCTAAGGATAATTTTCCATTGGTGGGATTTGGTTTGTAGGGGGGCCTATATGTGGGACCAAAGGCAATTGTGGCACTGGATTCATAATGGGAGTATGGTTATCAAGAGCTTGATTGAGGGCCTATACTTTCCCTAGGTGAGTAATAGGTCCTAATAATGGTAAAGGCCCAGACAAGTGTTTCCTTAAATCTATGCTAACCTTGACAACCTTTGTGCATGCACCAAGTAAGGTAGTTGGATGATTGGGTCTCCACTTGAGAAAGGTGTTTGTCAAGCTGTCAAGACCCTCATAATAGAATTTTAAAGAAGTGGCATCATCTACAACATAAGGGGCTTGCAACCTAGTATATTCTTGATAGAATGTATTATTAAAAGACCCTATAGGCTCATTGACTTCTCTCTTAACTTTGGTAAAGTGAAGATACAACTCATTAGCACTAATGGGAATCTTGAACTTTTTCAAAAAGATAGTTTATAACTCATTCCAATTATGAATTGACCCAGTAGGCAAGTGATTGTACCAATAAAATGCATCTTCTCCTAGGGAATAAGGAAAGAGCCTGCATGAAACATCCTCATCGTTAATTCCCCTATCCCTAAGACATGTCTAAAAAATCTTGATGTGTTCCTGTGTAGTCCTATTAGGGTCATTTATATGAAACTTAGAGAAAAAATGCTCAAGGTTTTTGGGCATAACATTGTAGTTATTGAAGGATAATGAATATGGATTATTACCTAGGAAAGCCACTGGTGGAGGTGGAGGTGGTAAAGGATGATTTATGACTGGTGGAGGTTGTTAGATGGAAATGGCTTTAGATTCAGATGAATATGGACTTGATGAAGGGGAGGATGATGTGGATGATGGCAGTGGCTGGGTGGAAGATGATTCTCCCCTTCTTCTAGTCCTTCTTGATTTGGTGGGAGCTTGCAATTCTTGAAATTCCTCTTCTCCTGGTGTAGATTTGGTTCTTCAGAATCTTTCAAGACAAATGGAAGATAGAAAGTGATTTGGCTTTCTTATTCAGGCCCTCCTTCTAGAGCCAATTTGTTGATGGTGTTTTCTGCACAACAACTCAGAAAAAATATAATAACCTATCTCTATCAACAAGCTTCAAGAGATAACCCCAAGGTCTCTAATGTCAGGTCTTGACAATACATAAACAACTTAGTGATAATGTGAAAATGTTGGTAATCACAAAGGTACCTTACCAAAAAAATGTTGGAAGTCTTAAACTTATCAGATTTTGCAATATGATGATACTTGAATTCCTAAATCTAACTCAGATTTCAAAGAAATAGTAAAAGATAAAAGGGTTCATTGAGATTTTAAAACTAAACTAAATTCTAAGACCAACAATGTAAATGATCAAACATTCAAAGTGGACCAATCCTTCAAAACCAATTCTTGTTAACCCAAATTTAATTTGCAATTTCACAGAAACAGTATGGTCTTCTGAGGAATTAAAGATTTTCAGATCATGAAGCATCCACTCATATCAACCCAATTTTTCAATTGAAATGAATAAATACCCACAATTGAACGTAGCACACAAATATTAGGTCCAAGCTAACTTTAAACAACAACTTACAATCATCAAGTTGCTAAAAGTATGGACCAAGGATTGCTCAAGCACTTTGACTATCCAACCATAAACACCATTGCATCACTTCTAAATCTAAATCCTAACATAAAACTGATAATCTTAAAGCAATCTCAAAGAGATGAAATAAAAAGAAACATGCAAGATAAAACAATAGAAGAAAGAGAACCAAAGAACAATGTATTTACTTATACTGAATCACCCAATGTTTGCAACAATTCTAGTATACAGTGTAACAACACTTGCTTTCAGAAAATACTAACTCCTAACTCTAGATCTTGCAACTATCACTTGGGTTTTCTATTTTCTAACTCTTACAAATGAGGCAGAATGCCCAATTTATAGCAATTCCATACTAAGTCAGCCCAATTAGGGTTACAAAATGTGGCAGCCCAAACAAGTTGGCCAAGAAGCTCGTTTTAATAAAATAATACTTTTCATTTAATACTTGTGCTCCTTCCAGGTCAGCCTGGATTCTCTGATGTAGATTTCCCCAATACATGTAGAGGTCTGAAGAAGAAACATGTAGAGAATTTTGAATAAATGGGAAGCACAAATCTTTGTTCGAATTGTGTGCCTCAATCCCACAGGCTGAAACCTCTAAGAGAGCAAAGTCGCTGTGACATTATTCATGTCTGGCTGACTTGTAGTTGAAAGCTTGTTGAAATTGTACAGGTCGTTGTGGCCTTGCTTCTGTCTCACCAAAGGATACTATCACTATGACAAGAAGCAGTCGTTGTAACCTCTCACCGCCCGTGGATATCTCTGGCCGACAGGCCATTCTATCATGTATCGAGGAGACCTTTGGCAAAAAGGTTTAGTTCACTGTGAAGTCTGGGTGATATGTTAAAGTCTCGCCGATAGTATGTTACATGTTGTGGTCTTCAGCGTATCTTATATTCTATCAGTAAGAAGTCTTACCGATGTGTGAATGTCTCACCGATGGAAGTTCAAGTGTTGGTCATCGGAGTAACACAGAGGATCTCAGGGTGATCTCTCAGTGACTGTAGAATGTCTTACCGATAGCATATGGCTATCAGGGTAACCCAAATGGTCTCAGGAAGAAGTCCTAGTGAATGATGAATGTCTCGCTGATGGGAACACATATGGAGTCTTCATAGTAACATAATGATCTCGATGTGAACTCTTAGCGAATGGACAAAGGTCTTGCCGACTACTATTTGGCACTCGATATGACTGGAGGTTTCAGAGTAACATCCTAGTGAAAGCGGTTATGTCTTGTTGAATGCTGAACATTTCAGTATAACCCTAAATGACTCGATATGATGTTTCGGCAAAGAACGATTATCTCAGCGAATGGAAAACTCACATCTGTGTGACTTTGAAGCTTCGGCATGATGTTTCACCGATAGTGATAAGTCTTGGCGACATGGCGAAGTCTAAGCGGTAGCTCTCTAGACTCGATGTAACATCTTGGTGATAAGGATAACTCTTGGCGACATCGATATGAAGCCTTTGGGCATTGGGGAGACACTTCTTATGTCTCACCAACATGCCGATACAATGTGAAATCTATTTGACCAAGTGAAGACTTTCCTATGTCACCCATTGTTGACCAATAGGAGAAGCCGAATGGGAACCGTTGGAAGACAATTCATTATGGCAATTCTGAGAGGAATCTCGATAGACATAAATGAAATGAATATAGCCTAGAATAGAAGATGATGCTCGGTTGGATTGTTCGATACAGGTGAGTGATAGAGTGAGGGCTGAGTGGCTGGGTGGAAGGCCGAGGCCATGAGGCCGAAAGAGAGGAAGTAAGAGGCAGGGTTATGCTACCAAATTCTCTCCTGATCAAGGATTGAATGCCATGGTTGATCTCTCATGTTGGTTTATACTGTATACTGTGTGAGGGTATTGTAACAATACGAAGATTGTTTGGTTTGAGAGGTTGATCAGGAAATGTACAAAGGGAGAGTTGGTTACCAGATTGTATCCAGAATGAACAAGATGTAATCTTTGAAAAGGCTATGAGCCTGAATTGTATTGTAACCTTCAATTGCTGAATAATACAATGGCTCGATCTTTGGAGTGTGGGGTTTTTTACCTGAAAGGGTTTTTCCCACATAAATCTGTGTGTTCTGATTTTTTGTCTTATCTTTCATATGTGTTGTTACTTGTTGTTGAATTTACATGTGCTTCTCTTAGAAGGATTAATGTGGGAAATAAATTGTGTCTGTTTCTACTTTAGGACATAGTTATTTGTGTCTTTGAGGTAATCTAATTGAAATTGAAGTTACCAAAGGCACCACTGTTCTTAGAGACTTCTCTAAGATAGAGCTATTTTTCCTTACAAGTGGTATCAGAGCCTTCTTTTGGTTGCTGGTTCTGGGTATTTCTCTTGTGAAGATTTCTCAGTTTGTTGGGCTAGAGGAAATCTGGAGGAATGAACTGATTTATTGATCCTTTGGTGAGTGGAAGTCTTGTGAAATTCAGTGACAACACGCAACTTGAAGGATGGTGGAGATGGAGAAGGGAGTTGATCATGTTGCTTTGATGTGATCTGTGTCTCCTGGTTGGTTTCAGTATATATTTGGTGTATGAGGTGGATTTCTTTTCTCTGTGGCCATGTAGCAATAAAGCTTTCATATCCGGTGTCTGTCTGAGAGGCTCCTAGATGATATGGAGAAGCCTAGTTTGTTTCTCAGCCATGGAAGAGAGCGCTTATGCTAGGTGGCGTTTCCTAGTGTTGGAAGGCACTGTTTCCTATTAACCTCGAATACATGAAGGCTATGAAGTTAATCATGAGATGATTTACAAGCTTCTGAAATAGCCTCTCTCTCTTTCTCAGATGCATGTACATGTTGGTGGTTTTAGGGTTTTCCTAAAAGGGGCCTAGATTTTATTGAACTGTTGTTTCCTTTTTTAAGGATGTTTTGTATTTTCATGGCTCTGTGGTTTTGCAGGTTTTACATAGTTAAGCAAAACTTGTGGTATTGTGGAGTTGCTGATTAAGCTATTTTCTAGGAGCCTGACTTTTTGGGATGTTACTGGATGAGATACTTGTAGTTCTGCATGCATTCTTTGTGCATGGTTTGAGGAGGTGTGTTTTCTTCTCTGCATGGGAGTGTTGGTACGTGATTTGTCACTCAGCATTCTTGTGGTGGTGCTTGTGGGTTCCTTGATTATGGTGCTCGGTGTGGACATGATTGGAAAATCAAGTTTGGTGTGATCTGGTGTTTGAGTCATGTTGTTTACATGGTTATTCTCTTGGAAATATCAGTGTTGCAGTTTCCAATGCGATGATGGGTTTGCATGTTTGATGTTTGTGATCTACGAGTTATGCGGTTGGTGGATTAGCTACCTATTGGCTACAGTGAGATAACTTGGATGTGGACTGTCTTTATCCATGAGGTTGATTCTTTGCATGTGTAGACATGTTAGATGGTCTTGTTTGTGGTCACTTGTGCATTGGTGTGATTGATTTGAGATGAGAGGATGGATATTGTTGAGTTACTGAATATTCAGTTATGGGAACCTGAAGCAGGTGGTCATGATGCTTGGAGAGCTCGGATGTCATGTTTTAGTGGGAGCTTTAGCAGTGACTGTGGGCTCATCACGTGGTGGTGAATGGTCTTCTTTAGTGTTGTAGAAGGGTTCTTTCACTTTTGCATGGACATTATTTGAAGATGTGCAACATCTTGGATCCATGGAGGACACTTAGAGTCTTTGGCTGAGGTGTTGGTGGTGCTTGACAGGTGATGTTGGTTTTGAGTTTATTTGCTTTATGTCATGGTATACTCTTGTTTGTGTACTGGAGTTTTGGCATTGTGCATTGTACTTGAGACCATGGTAAAGTCATTTGAAGCATGGTATCTCCTAAGGGGATATGTAGATCATGGTGTCATGATAAGTTCTTGATTCAGATTATTGGAGCTTTGATAGTGGTTTGGTAAATTCTTTGTGTATTTGGTGCACTTTAATTATTTGCTTGATACTTCATGATAGTGCAGTAATGTAGTTGAAATTTAGCATGAGATGATCAGTTGCTAGTACTCATGGATACATGAAGAATAGTGTGAGGCTGTTTTTCTCTTATGAGAGAAGTGTTGTTGATTGTTACTCTTGATGGAGTCTTTTAGCAGAAAGTTCGAGAAGCCTACACCTTGGTTGAACGTGAGTTCAATTAGAGATCTATGAGGAGATTGCTCTTGGATTAGTCATAATGAATTATATATCTTGAAGGAGTATTCTCGTTCCCACTATTGGTCTGCTCGGCAGTTTATCTGAGAGGTATTTGGCCCATTATACTTTTTCGATTTGTTTTATGTTCACTTTCATGATATGGATCTTGAATTGTTGATTAATGGTTCTAGAGGATTCATAGTGGAAGATGTACAACTTGTTTCATCTCCTTGAGCTTTTGTGTTATGTGTTTTACTAATGAGAATTTGTAGGAGATGATGTATGGGCTGATTTCCTGAAATAGGAAATGAACTAGCTTGATCTTCTTTGAGAGGCTTGCATCCATGTTGATTACATGATATTAGAAGTTGGTTTGATCTTGGTGATTGAACGATTGAATGTTGTTAAGGATTTTCTTTTGGGATGAGAAGGAGATCATTCTTGACACAGTTGGCTGTTAGAAGTGTATATAGGAGGATGCTCTATAGGGATATGGTGTGTAGAGTTTCTCTCTTTGGTCTTCGTTTACTTCCTGGATGTTTGGTTTCACATTTCATTAGTTTGAGGTTTGGTTGGAGCTATAGTGGTCACTTGCTTGTGGTCATGTGTTTTCACTCATGTTTATGGGTGATGACATGGAGGTTCTTAATCCTTTTTCCTTTGATTGTGTGTGGAGAACTTGGGAGAACTATGAAGACTTGTGGCGAGAGAAATGAATCTTGTAATTGTTTGTTGCAGGTTGTGCGTATCATTGTGGATATTTTTGGTACTACATGGTTACATTTTCTATGTGCTGTTATTGGTAGACTTGGTATGTCTTTGATCTTTTAGATTTGGAATTACTCGGGCAGTGGGAGTTGCTGTTGTGTTTTGTCTTCTTCGACTGGTTGGCACTTGGAGCTTATATTTTTCTGTTATTGAGTTGGTTATAGTTTGGCATGAGTTTACTAATGGTTATACCTTTTAGGTATGTGGGATTGGATGGAATAGCACGAGCTATGGGTACTATTTTTAGTCATGTGGGTTTATCAGTTGGATGGAAGCAATCGTTCTGATTGTTGTTCTAGCTGGTCTTCTATCTTGTCTCTGGAGAAATGACTTCACTGTTTTGTTTTGTTTGAAGCTTTGAAGTTGATAATGCTTCTGTATATAGCGTTTGAGCATAGTGAAGTGGTATTAGTATCTTGTTGTTGTTATCACTGGGATCTTTTGCTTATGTTCATTGGAATGGTGCTTATTCACCTTGGCTTGTATCTTCCTTCCTTAGGTGGCATGTTGGAAGATGACAAGGTTTGTTGCCTGAATGGTGGACATCTTGGATGTTGGTGCAAAATTCTTGATGGAGCATGAGAGCATGTTTGAGTTCTATGTGGTTTCCTGGAAGGCTATGATTAGTTGCATTTCAGTTGTTTTGTTGGACAGTGAGTTGTAGTTGGATGCCTGGTCTTGGTTGTAGATTGTCTGGTGGATTGTTATCTGTGGAATCTTGTTGATTGGGTGTCTTGAGTATTGCGTGGTTTGAACTAGTGGAGCTAGTGTGAGCTTCTGGTTGCTTTGGAGGTGCCTGTGTGATCTTTGTCAAGTGGGAGATTGTTGGAATTGTGTGCCTCAATCCCATAGGCTGAAACCTCTATGAGAGAAAAGTCACTGTGACATTATTCATGTCTAGCTAACTTGCAATTGAAACCTTGTTGAAATTGTACAGGTCACAGTGACCTTGCTTTTGTCTCACCAAAGGAGCCTACTACTGTGACAAGAAGCATTCATTGTAACCTCTCACCACCTATGGAGATCTTTGGCTGACAAACCATTCTATCGTGTATCGAGAAGACCTTTGGCCGAAAGGTTTAGTTTGCTGTCAAGTCTGGGCGATGTGTTAAAGTCTCATCGACAGTATGTTACATGTTGTGGTCTTCAGTGTATCTTATATTCTATCGGTAAGAAGTCTTACCGATGTGCGAATGACAGAGGTTCAAGTTTTGGTCATCGGAGTAACACAAAGGATCTCAGGGAGATCTCTCAGCGACTGTAAAATGTCTTACCAATAGCATATGGCTATCAGGGTAACCCAAATGGTCTCAGGAATAAGTCCTAGTGAATGATGAATGTCTTGCTGATGGGAACACATATGGAGTCTTCATGGTAACATAAAGATCTCGATGTGAACTCTTAACAAATGGACAGAGGTCTTGCCGACTACTATTTGGCACTCGGTATGATTAGAGGTTTCAGAGTAACATCCTAGTGAAAGTGGTTATGTCTTGCCGAATGCTAAACATTTCAGTATAACCCTAAATGACTTGACATGATGTTTCGGTGAAGGATGATAATCTCACCGAATGGAAAACTCACATCTGTGTGACTTTGAAGCTTCGGCATGATGTTTCACCGATAGCGATAAGTCTTGGCGACATGGTAAAGTCTAAGCGGTAGCTCTCTAGACTCGATGTAACATCTTGGTGATAAGGATAACTCTTGCTGACATGGATACAAATCCTTTGGGCATGGGGAGACACTTCTTGTGTCTCACCGACATTTCGATACAATGTGAACTCTTTTTGACTGAGTGAAGACTTTCCTATGTGGCTCATTATCACCCAATAGGAGAAGCCGAATGGGAACTGTTGGAGGATAGTTCGTTGTGGCAGTTCTGAGAGGAAGCTCGATAGATAGAAATGAAATGAATATAGCCTAGAATAGAAGATGATGCTCAGTTGGATTGTTCGATACAGGTGAGCAATAGAGTGAGGGTCGAGTGGCTGGGTGGAAGGTTGAGGCCATGAGGCCGAAAGAGGGAAGTAAGAGGTAGGGTTATGCTTCCAAATTCTCTCCTGATCAAGGATTGAATGCCATGGTTGATCTCTCATGTTGGTATATACTATATACTATATGAGGGTATTGCAACAGTACAAAAATTCTTTGGTTTGAGAGGTTGATTAGGAAATGTACAAAGGGAGAGTTGGTTACTAGATTGTATCCAGAATGAACAAGATGTAATCTCTGAAAAGGATATGAGCCTGAATTGTATTGTAACCTTCAGTTGTTGAATAATACAATGGTTCGATCTTTGGAGTGTGGAGTTTTTTACCCAAAAGGGTTTTCCCCATGTAAATCTATGTGTTCTGATTTTCAGTCTTATCTTTCATATGTGTTGTTACTTACTATTGAATTTACATATGTTTCTCTCAGAAGGATTAATGTGGGAAATAAACTGTGTCTGTTTCTACTTTAGGACATAGTTGTTTATGTCTTTGAGGTAATCTAATCGAAATTGAAGTTACCAAAGGCACCACTGTTCTTAGAGACTTCTCTGAGATAGATCTATTTTTCCTTACAATCTTGATGCCATCCTGCATTAACTGGCCCCTTGTCCTTATCTTGACCCAATTTATCTTGCACCCTAAGAAATATTCTCTCTAAGTCAGCCAGTGGTGGAGTGATCAATACTTTAAATCTCCTTTCAATTGATTTAATCTCCTCCCTTGATTCTTTAATGACCTTGTCCCACTCTACTTTGAGATCTTGAAACTTCTCCATAACAGCAGTGTAGGTAGCTACATCATCCAAATGGTGGGCGGTGATTGGGACATCATCAATTAGAGCATAAAATTCATGCCACCATTTTATTAATTGTTCCAGGCTTAGATGTTTTGATACAAATTTCTTCCTTCTAGTCATTACTTCAAAGAATGAGTTGCATCTATTATAAATGTCATTCAATGTGTTCCCCACCTATTGACCTTGTTGATGAATTTTCTTTAGAACTCTTTGCTTGATCTACATGGCCTCATACCACTCCCAAGGCTCTTAAACCTTTGAGGAAAGCAAGATTCCATCACTTATTAATCTTTCCTCAGTATAATCCATGATTGTCTTTGTTTTCTATAGGAGAAGATCTACATCACTGTTATCTTGTACCAATAAATTATGCAACCACTCAAATGATCTATGTGCATCTCCATCGATTGACATAATTTCCTTAATTATGTTGTCTCCTCTAAGCCCTACTCCTTGTAGCCATTCATGTGTAGCCCGTGTAGAATTTTTCATCTTTTCAAGCTCACTAATTGTCTCGTTAGGTAAGAAACATCTTATTAATGAAGAAGAACTAGCTTGGCCGATGAACTAGAAGGGTTTCATGAGATTTTGCAGATATTTCTTTAACTCTTCATTTTATTTCTTCAATCTTTCCAAAATTGTGGCAGTAGACCCCTTGAAATCTTCTACTTTGTGTCTTCTAGAGGTAGGCACCAAATTTATTGTTTGAATGTTGTAATATTGAGTAATTACCTCATCCTTATTCTTCTCTACTGCAGGAGTGGAAATATGAATCACCCTATTGTTTGATTCATCCCTGTCAATTCTAGAAATAGTTTTGTCCTTCTTCTTTGTTTAACCTTTTCCAATATTAGCCAGTAAATCATCCCAGCTTAGAGGGATATCATCTATAACTACTTTCCTACCTTTTAATTCCTCACTGAGCCAAATAGGAGTAGAAATATCTGACTGGTGCTCACCTTATTTATCCCTTTCTTGTTGACTAGTGGAGGAGTTGACATGCACCACAAAAAATTCTTCACCCTTATCTTCTTCTTCTTTATCTTTTTCCCTATTTCCCTTTGGATTCGCATTCTTTTCCTTGTCATTTATCTCTATCACTTCACAAATTGGAGAGGGAATTATTTCATGCATGTCTTCTTTCTCCAGGGGTTTCTCTCCTTTATCCTTGATAGGTGAATCTTCATATGATACCAAAGAATATTGCAGAATCTTATCAATATTTGCCTCCGTACTGTAAAGATCCCCATCCTTAAATTCTTTTGTGTCTTCACCTTGATGGATATCTTTAATAGCTGCATCTGCTAGCTCTTTTTCTTCATCATGCAATTCCTGAGTAGGAGAGGTAGAAATATCCTTTTGTTGCTGTGTAATAGAGGGAATCATGGAGGAAACTTATTTCACTAAACTTTCCTTTGGGAATGGAGTTCTTATTTTCTAGGCAGAAACCTGTGTTTTCTCTCTGGAACTCTCAATATTTACCAACTGTTGTCCTATCTCATCCTCTCCCCTTGGAGGTTCATTTTTCTTCCTTGATGTTCTCATTACCCTTCTCCTTGTCAACATAGGGGTATCACCCTTCTTTCCCTCTTCCTCGCGTTCTTCTTCCTAAATAGATTTCTTCTCTTTGGAGGTAAACCTTCTGTTCTTTGTGATGGGCTTTTGTTTCCTTTCTTCCCTGATCTTTGTTTGACCACCTTTGATCTTAATTTTAAAAGGAGAACTCACTTTTTCCTTTCCTTTTGGGTCCTGCTCCTCCTCAGAAGAAGACTGAGATTCCCGCTCCCCATCAGGTCATAAGTATATTGTTTCCCTTCATTATCTAACTCCTAAATTTTATGCTTGATCCACAACTTAGTGTATATAATTATAGAGTTATTGATTTGCTCTAATTCTATTATTCCTCTTCCATCTAATCAATTTCACTTATAGGTTGATCTTTCACTGATTCATAATCATGGATCTATATAACTTCCCCATCATCATCAATTTGATTTGGGATGGCCTTGATACTATACAGTCTAATCAAATTGACAGGAAACCTGGAGAACCTCTTCTTCAAAACCTTGAATTCATCTTTGCAATTGGCCCAATAATCTTTAAAGTCATCTTTATGTATGAATTCCCTACTGGCTCTCTTTTGAGCCCCACCTGTTCTGTCAAATATGGGCCTCTTAGTATGCGAAGATAGGTTGAAAGTGCCCATTTCTTCATCAGACAACTGTGTTGTGGCCAAGGAAAGGAAAGCCTCATGATTTCCAATCCTTAGTGGGAATTCATTACCAAAACTAATTTTGTGCATATCATGTTTTACAATTGTATCAAAGGCACAAATTTTCCTTGTAACCTCCAAAAGAATGATATGATTTGTAGGATATCTGGGCAATCTATATGGAGCTCTTAGACAACCATCAATCCTAATGTAAGAAAATATGGGAAAATGTATAAACCATGCTCCAAACTTCTGAATCAATTCCTTGGCAGCATCAAAAATTCTAACATGCTCTGCACCCTAGAGCAACCTTGTAATGTACATGGTGAATGCAACATTCACCCTTCTATAGCTAGGACTATCCAAATGTAGATGAGGGTTGACTTCATAAATTACATCTTGGCCAAAGACTCCTTGAGTGCTCAATCCCTTATACGGATGGAACCTTGCTAAGGCATAGACCAAATAAGATATCATAGTGAAATTTTTGGTCTGCAACACGTTGGACAATTGCTCATGAATTATCTTACTAATTATTCCTAGTGAATGGTAGTCTATACCTTTTTCCATTCTCACTATCAAATAGAACATCCAATTTTAAAACATCCCTACATTTTTCAGACCCATCACTCTACTAAGAAGAGTGATTGCATCATAGTAATTTGATTTAAACGTAGCCCTGAACAACTATTTTATTAATTTAGAAATATATGCCTTTCGTTTCTATAGCCAGGTAGTAATAACTTATAGAGCCTTATTTGTATCTTGATCATAATATTTCTTGGCTATATCAATATCAAATTGCACTACATGAGACATTTCCGGTATGTCAAATGTTTGTGCAAATGGGAGAGGAGAGAAGTTTGCAAGCACTCTGCCCTGTGGACCAATTACTCTCTTTGTACCTTGATCATAGTGTCAAGCACATTCGAAGAAAATCTCATAACATTGCACTATGTAAGGAAAACCAGCCACATGAGCCAACGCAAAATCTCTTATTCTCCTTATGAAGATAGAAGGGTCGCCTGCTGCCATCCTTGCCTTAAATTCTTCATAGTCCCACTTCCCCACATTGGTGTCAGTCACCTCCGACCAAATAGAAATAATTTTACTCTTGGGAATCTTACTCTTCATATCTAGCTTAATCCTTTCAACTTATGAAATAGGAGCTTCCTCAACATCAAGATCCCTTTCTTTTCTCTTACCCTTGCCAGTAACAACCTTGCTTAATTCAACCTACACTCAGCAAAAGGTCACAATCAATGTTCATTACAATACAAAAGTTAATGTTATCCCATCATAAATAACACATTCATCATCTAAATAATCCCAAACAATGATCATAGTCTCTTAAAATATCACAAACATGATTCTAATATTTTCACCCCTTCGTGAAAATTAGGCCAAGGAGGAAATTCATGGATTTCATGACCAGGCGGAAATTAATGAGGAAAACATAGCTATCACCTCAAAAATTGTTTAATCAACATTATAGCACAAGAAATGGAAATATACAACCTTTAATTAATCAAACCAGTCATGAAATTATGCAATGTCAATTCATCCATTTCTGCAATTCTCATTTTCAGAAAGTTTTCAGGATTTCCATTTCAGGATGGAAATTAGTGGGGATATCATAACTTTCACATTTACATGCATTCCAAGTAAATGACAGGGCAATGGAAATTTTGGAGATTGACTATTGTGAAGGAATTCCACAAGGTATGTAAAATCTCTGAAAGTCCCAATTCTTTACATTGTTTCCCAAATTGATCGAATGATCACAAATTTGGGATTTGCCTCAGGTTTTTTATTCAATTCAAATTGTTCATCCATGATTTATACTTATAACTCATTCAAGCATAGTTCAATTAATCCTTTACCAAGAAATTCAAAATACGTAAACTGAGGGTTCCACCATGAATAACCATTCAAAGGTTTGATACACTTATTCATTCAATCAAATCATAATCAATTCTTCCAAAACCCCCAAAGGCAAGTAAAGATTACATACAAATGGAAAATAACAACTCAAACTCACACTCAGATCATCAATCCATCAAACATACAGAACCCTACATCCATTGAACCAAATCACCACCATGCAAAACACCAAATTCAAATTGAAAATCTAGCAAGGATTGGCACTATTAAATTTTCAATTCAATGGAGAGTCGCGACATTAACATTCAACAGAGGCATAAAAATGAAATGGGGACAATCCTAGATTAGCCATAGACCTCCAAATATGTAGAGACCCAAGCACAGAATACACATAATACCATAAAACCACACATACTCGTCAATCAAAAGAAAATGCATCATGCACATACCATTGATGAAGAAAAAATCAGGAGGACAATTACTGGCAACAAGCTTTGAATCCCACATAGATGCGGATGAGGCCAAGGAAACATCACCAAAACTAGCAATCCATAGCTCCAACAATCTAGCTCACACGTAGCTCCCTAGGACCAAGCTCTTCAAATTTGTTATGAGGCAAATAACACTAATTTACCGACATAAAACCTCTCATAATCCCATTAAATGCAAGCTGCAACATTCATACGATAGACATAAATGAGGCAAAATGACTGCTTAAAACCTACTTTGGGGATCTGAGGGAATGACAGAAATCATGGATTTGAAGACTCAAGCAAGTTTAGAGAATTCTGCCAAATACTAAATTCTGTGAAATGCTAAAATATATGAAATGTAACAATATATGCAATAACCCTTGGGCATCTAAGACACTGATGGAAATCAGGGATTTCTGTATAGGGAGGAAATACCCGAGATCCAAAAAAAACTTGAAACTCACCCCTTAACTTAGGATTTTCAATGAACTACTTCAAGAGATCACCTGGATAGGAAAGATAGGTATTCAAGCATATTTCAAAGAGTCTAAACCTTCACAACTAGAGGATAACAAGCACCCAATACCAAAGACTAGTGCAGGAAGCAGGATTGCAGAAAACACCCAAAAGACCAAAAAAGAGGGTACCTGCTTTAGCAGGGCGTGTGTGCAAAAATTGCACAACATCTAAGAGGAGAACTTCAAGGGGATCTTGGATTGCAAAAAAATTTTACATGACAGAAGAAAAGGTGGATTGGGAGCTGAACCTTGAATCCTTCACCATAACAGGTTTTAAATGAGTCTTAAGTTTCAAAATAGGCATGGTTATATAAATTCTCATCTCATGACTATCATTGCATCAAATTAAGAATTTTCAATCCTTTATGGTCTAGACAAGAGAAGTATGGAGTAGTGTTCCAATGCTAAAGTCTTATTGTGAATCTCTTTGCTACGAGTGGTTCAAAAATGAGGAATCTATCTTCTACACCAAATGAGAAATATTCACAATATGTGCTAGGAAGGAATATAAGTCCATAAGATCGAGTATGCAAGAACTGAGAATTGAAAAATTGGCTTACATTTGACTTCCAAACACATAAATGTTCACACTTTTTGATGTTCACACGTAAGTCAAAAATTATATGCGCGTAAGTTGTAAAGTATACACTTGAATACACGTAACTCATATTTATTGAACCATGAATTTATAATTTACAAATATGGACACCATCGATAAAAAAGATTTGTATTAAGTGAATAGCCATGTACGCATACATAAATATATGTCGATATAAGTATAAAATATAGTTACAAAATAGCCATATAGGCTTACGAGAATGCCATATAGGCATACAATGTTAAATATATCCAACACAAAATATGTACAAAATTGCCATGTAGGCATACAACAAAGGGCTCTATACATTCAAAATTCATTTCTCTCCATGCTCTAGTTCAAATACAATTTTCTTTCCCTTTGCTAGGTGATCCGATGGTGATAATTTTGTCACCCGTTTCTACTGTGCTCGAGGAGTGCTCCTGTTGTTCATCCTAGTGTTTAGCTCTTGGTGAAGTTTCAATTGAACATACAATAAGAAGTAAAGACATTAATATATAGAAATTACATTATAAAAATTAATATATTTAACAAAATAATCACTTACGGCCATCTCACGATCACTCTCCTAGATGGAGATATTTGCATGCCGATGCTCAGGCGTGCTCAAGCCCTATATAAACCATCCAAATAGGAATTAAACTACGAATCAATAATGGTTTGATTTTTCACTAGAACTAGTTCATCTATAACAATGAATGTAAATTGAAATTTAGTAATTTGCCTCGTACCTCCCCTATCAGACCCATCCAGGATTGTATAGCGGAGGAAACACCAATATCCATTGCCCTCGTAATGTTTGGTGGTGTTTCTGTCACCAACATCTAAAAATAAAACAACAAATTATTCAATCACAAAAAAGTTAAAATAGCGATCCATGTGATGACTTATAATTTATGAGATCTAATGAACAAAATTTTGAGTACAAGTATTAAACAAATATATTTCTGATTATTAGCTATCGAATTTGAAGTAATGCTTTGATTTTGAATGATGTGTAATGCAACGTAACCAACAATATGAATATAAACTACACAAATCTATTAAACTTAGAATTCATTACTTAAGTTCTCTTTAAATTCTATATTACCTCCGTGAACGTTTGATCAAATCTACTAGCACTCAGAGATGTTTCCTTGAAACCTCCAATAGTACCCTATTCAACATCCAAAATCACATATTAAAATTCCATTTGTAAAAAAATGCTATTAACACATGTAATAAATTTATAATTGTTTACTAACTTTACATACCCCGCCGATAGGTGTACTGAAAAAATAAGTAGGTGGATGACTGGTGTATCCAGTCTCTACACTGTGACCCTACAATTTTATTAAAATAGTAAAACTAAATTAGTTAATCTTGCATTTCACAATCGAAATTTAATAAATTAAATGCAATGAACATGCTAAATTTTACCTGAGTGTCAATGCAATATGTATCATGCAAAATTTCAGCCATCCTCTCCATCCCCATAGATGCATATGGATCAAGCTGTGTAGTAGCATATGGATCCTACGTAGCACCCTTCTGAGTGTCGGTAGGGTCATACAAACAAGTCGCCCCGCAAGATTGACACACATGGGTTCAAAGGCCACCACCTGAAGACTCCCATGGATGGTGTTGTACAATAGGGCTAGTGTGATGGATGACACTCTAGTTCAAAGTTGTCATCACCTACAATGTCTCTATGTCGGCACTCTCCTTCACAATGGCAGGCATCACAATCTACTCACGAGGTAGCCTAGCGAGAGGTCGTCTCCCTTGCCATGTAAGATCTAGTAGTGCACCAGGCCTATCCTGAGCTAACCCCCCACCTCTCCCCTGGAACTCCCTCATATCAAAATAATTTGGGATTTGGTTCAATACAAACTCATCGTATAGCTTCCTAAGAAAATATTGGGGGACTTCACAATTATTACACGGTGGGTAATCAAAGACCATATACAATCTTTCATAAAAATAGTTCTTAATCTCTTGGTGGTGGCACCAGTGAATAGGAAACCTCTTTGCATTGAGGGTAAGATTTTGATTTGTTTTAGGGTCAATGAATAGAGAGCACAAATCACCTTTAGTCATTTTTAAATCTTTTACTTGTTTATATGATAATTTGTCTGCATAATATGCCCTGGTTGTCTGCCTCCTATCTTGCCATCCAGATATTTGTTGGGTGATTTCATCTACATTTTTTAACATGTCTTTCAATGAATTTGCTAGAAGCATTCTTTCTGTGGTTGAAGCATTTGGATCACTCAACCTATTGATAAGATCCTCAAGTTGTTTTCTATTGTTCTCAATTTCACTCCTCAAATTTTCTTGAGTTCCAGGAGGGAATTGAGAGAATGGTGGGGGAGGTTAATTTTGTTGTTGAGGTTGATTTTGTTGAGGATTTTGCTGTTGAGCATTTACCTCCTCTTCTTGTTGAGGATTTTTAAGATTTCCTACAAATTCAAAAAAAAACAATCAAATCTAACCTAAAACAAACAAAATCAATTTCAAACTAACAAATTCAAAAAAAATAGCAAACAATACTTACCTCCTGCATCTCTTCATCGTCGTGGTGCCATATTTGCAAACAAAATCCAACTGTTCTTGATGAAATTTGTAGAAGTCCTTCCTCCTAGAACATGAACACGAAAGTGAGGATGTTTGGCCGCAGATAGAGTTGAGAAACAGTAAAGAGCAAATGATACACATTTGACTTTTTTTTTCTTTTAAAATCACATAACGTGCTCGCATTATAACACGAGTGTGTTATGTCTTTCCAAATTTTTTTCCCATTTGGCCACAAAAGTGCGACCAACTTCATGCACCCGCCCAGTACTTAAATTTCAGGGAAAAAATAAGTAGGTGTTTTTCTAACCACTTAACCACAATAAAATGATAATATTTTTTATAAGATTTTTAGATATAAGTAGAGGACTCATGTCCCGATGTGATGCATATTTTTTTGTAGTTTTTTTCCAAGTAAATAATTAATTATGAATTTTTATTACAACTTTTAAAAAATATAAAAATTTGTATGTTTGACCACCTTAACTTGGTCAAAACTTCATGATATTCAATTTCTTTTTAATCTTATAGTATGTGAAGCATAGAATGTGATGCATATTTTGGATTAAAAAAATGTGATACTATTTGAAAGCTATAGATGTTTTTCAATCAACCTATCAATCAAGACTTTAGTCATAATTCAAATAGAAAATGAATAATAATTATTTATTAAATTCAAAGTAAAACATAATTTATATTGGTGGAAAGTTAAAAATATCCTTTAAAAACCCTTTTTGTTTCATCAATTTTGGGTAAAAAAAGGTCGTTAGCCACATACCCTACGCATACCCATCATATCGCCACTTTTTGGACCATAATGATCCTCCACATACCCACTTCCTCTCAACAATAGGAGCAAAGAGCTCCTTCTCCAGTGCCACAAGTTCCACCGCCATCTCCTCAAAGTTCAATTGGGCCTGAAATTGTAGATGTTGATTCTCCATCACAACATGCCTCACCACATAAAGAGCCACCATTGAAAAAGAAAAAGGTCAAATCAACAGGTTTGGTGGATTATGATGATGAAGAACTAGATGAGGAAATTTGGGTATCTAAGCAGGAAATGCAACAGGGAATTCCTTCTACACCGATAGTGATTGTTCCATAACAATTAGGTATGAGGTTGAGCAATGTTGACCTCACTAGGATAAATAACACTGATGATGTTTGGGTGGAAGCACGCAGAAGATTCATGGATGATGATTCATTTGTGAAATCACAAGCTTTCATGGAGTTTTCCTATAGGTCTAAGAAGGATGAGTATGTTACTAAGTTATGTCTAAGCAGAGAAATGTTCACCTAGAGTTTCCAGAGGACACTATTCAAGCCGAGGTCCTAAAGGAAATTAGAGCTAAATTTCATGGAATGACTACAACAAAAGGCAGAGCGCTAGTAAGAAATAGTGGTGTCCTATTGTTGCCATAATGGGATCTAGCTTCTTCCATTGCTTTTGATACAATAAAGAGGTGTGATAGACCCCACTATAATTTAGAAATTTAGAAGAGGAAACTACAATTGCACTATAAGGTTCTACCTTCAGTGAACAGTGGGACACATTGGCTATATGGGCCTTAGCTCCAAGCACAAGAAAACCTGACATTATAGAACCTACACTAGACTACATGGGAGGCTTGATAATAAAGAGAGTTCCAGAGACATCAACTCTTGAGGTAGCAACAATGCCATTAAATTTTGCTCAGTTTACAAAAGCCACAGTAGAGTCAATAACTATAGAGGAGTGGTTTAGAAAATAATACAATGACTTGTTGGTTGATTATGGAAATACTGAACAACAAAAAATGATGTTGCAAATAGAGATAGCATTATTAAGGGAGAAATTGCAAAACTTGCAATCAAGAGAATGAACGTGATTTGATGTTTCCTCCCCTACTAATTCACCTAAGCCTACACCTATTGATTATGTACCCTTTCAACAAGTTCCTCATGGGACATTGATCCATAAAACATGGGAACTCTATCCATTTCAATGGTGCAACCAAACACATCAAAAGCACCACAAACAGAGCAAGGTGCCAGCAAGGAGGAGATGCTTAAGCAACTATATGATTATAAGGAGAGATCTAATAATCACAATAGGGAAATCCTTGAGACAAATATGAAGATTGTCACTGTAGTCTTGGAGCATTTAAATAGAGGGGTTAATCACAGAATGGACAACATTCATGCCAGCTATTCTTCTATGAAATTTTCTATAAATAATTTTTACAACGATAAGGAGAAGGCTATTCCACTTATGGATACGTGGATCCCCAAGTTGCAAGAGTTGAGAATGATGTCTATTGGAGACAAGAAGGATGTTAATTCCCCTGAAAAGATGAATCCCACCATTCAATTTTTATATTAAATTTAGGAGTTCAGGGGAAATATAGAGCCTTTGGAGACCACGATAAGGGAATTGGTTAAAAACTTTCATGAAACACATCATGGTATCTTGCCATCCATTTTAAGGGATGATGGTAACATCAAAACCATGTAGGATTGGAGAAAATAAACTATTGAAGTCATTTCAAATAAAGTTGCTTCGATTTGTCAAGGACATTATATGGGTATGCTAAAGAGGAACATGGACATGTTGGCCCATGCAGAGATTGTCCTGGTAGAGTTCGATAAGGAATCCAATTAGGTAGTTACTAAATATTCACTTTATAGGAAAAAGGTTGATAGAGTCATGAGCTTTAGTTGGCCTGCTAAGGATGAATTGCAAGCCTAGAAGAATATATACTTGGAAGCATTGGAGGAATGACTTTCAATTGTGGGATGGTGAGTGCAATTTTGGTCTTGAAGTCTATAGCCATGGTGATTAATGAACGGGAGAGAACCCTCCTCAACATGGAGATTGGTGGCAAATTTTTTGACATGGATTGGTTTTATATCTTTCTATTGCTTTTGGGTGATCCCACAAAACTGGTTTATAATTTTGTTGAGGAAGAAAAATTGCAAAATGCCCCCATGAATTTTTTTTGGGTTTTGGGGGGTTTGAATGAACTTAGGGTCCAAACAAACCCAATAAGGGTTCGCTTGAACCCCCCTTCGAGAGAACCCTATTAAATGCTAGGTCCCACATATTTCTCATTTCTTGGATAGAGAAAAAAGAGAAACTTTGTAGAATGGGGGGTTCGCTTGAACCCTAGTTCGAGTGAACCTCCAAGGGGGGTTTTCTTGAACTTGGGTTCATTTGAACCCCCCTTTTGCCCCTTCTCCCCCTTTGGCACCAAAAATCTCCAGAATTTTTCCCTTCGAAGCTTGAGTTGAGGATGGAAATGTCCAAAGGAGACCTCACAGAACCAACTGGATAATGGTAGTCCTCAGAACGAGCTATCCAATTAATATAATTTTAATATGTTTTGGTTTTATTATGTATTTATTTTTTTAGTATGATTAAACATAGGTTTTTCATCGAAAATCAAGCTCTTTGTTCTGCACATGTGGAAAAATAGTAGATTATCAAAATAAAATTCTAAAAAATATGTGTAGACTAGGTATTGATGTCCTTGATCTAGTAAAAAAAATGAATCTTGATACATACAAAAAAAGTTATGTTGTATATGGTACGCCTATGTGTGAATTGTAATTTGTTTGACTTCGAAACTTGATTAAGGAAAAAATATTCAATAAATCACTATGAAACCAAATGAAAGGGTTAGATATTGTAGCTACAAATCTAAATTAAAAAAAAATAGAGTTTTATCCTTCATAGAAAAAAAAATTATGTTGTATACGATGAGCATAACTCCTTAAAAATGGTGTTTACTGATAAAAACTAGTTTTTGAAGGAGATGGAAAAATAATTGCAATCTGATTCCAAAATTTTGAAAAAATAAATTTAGAATCTATAGAAAAAATTTCACAAATTACTAGTTTACATCATCTTCAAATTCCTCACGGTTTAGCCACTATAGGTGCCCGAAAGTGAAGATTTAGTTAGAAAAAATTAGTTCAGTGATCAGTTTGGCCAAAAATTGTAAACCAGTATTGCGAGATCACCTTTCTCATGCTTTTAGAGTTTTGTTGACTGGGCATGCACGTGGTTAACACTTTTGGCCAATAAGGAAGATATTTCGGAGGCTGTTACAACGAATGAAAGATTCCTTTTGGAAGGTGGGTGTATCTTCTTTGGAAAATGAAAATGGTTTTTATCTTATATGCTTTCCCCCCACTTTCAAAGGTGCAAATATAACTATCTAGGGAATGTTGAAATTAAAATGAAATTTATGTCAAGTGTAAATGTGAATTTAATTGTGATTTGGCCTGATGCTTGTTGCTCCTATATTTCTATAAATGGGAATTCACGGCCAATTACATGGGTCTTTTGATGGTTACGAAAAATTTTGAGCTTAGGCAAGAGAAATTTTGTAATTCAAGTATAGAGAGATAGATTAATGTCAAGTCTTAGGAATGCATTCAGATTTGTAATGAGCATAATGGTTTTACAGTATAAAATGGAATATGAAGTGTAGTGTAGTAAAATGCACACCCTTGCATTTCCACACTTGTTTGGGACCGCTTTGCTTTATTTATCCCTATTTATGTCTTAATTGGTCCTATTTTACATCCACAAGCCCTATGAATTATATCTCTTTCTGGCTAATCCCAACATTCTCCAATGAATAAATGATAATTTAATAATGTCATTAGAGTGTTCCTAATTTTTGGGTTTGGACTAAAATGCCACCTAGGGTGTCTTTGTCCCCCAAAGGTCTTGGGACCTTGATTTTGAGGTATCTTAAATGGGCCCCATTTTGGTGTCTATGCCCCAAGTTTTTAGCCTTGGGAATAAGATGCCACCTAGCGCATCTTAGTCCCCCTTGAGTTATTTTTGGGATATAATTTCAAATTCTAGTGGGATTTAGCCTCATTTATTTAATGAATTTGTATGTTAGCTTGGTGTGGTGTAATTTTGAGATATTAAGCATAGATAAGTATAAATACAAGGTTCCTTCTCTCATTTTCTCCTAACAAGCAATCTAAGCATCCAAGCATTCAAGCATTCAAGAGTAGTTCTTCAAGAATTTGGAGCCATTATCAAGATTCAAGCATCACTTCAAAGATATTCTTGCATCATGTGTGTTGTGCTAACATTTATCATGTAGGGCTTTGATTCAAGCAAGCAATTCAAGTCTATATCCATTAAGCATTCCTTTGATTCAAGATCCATATTCATTGCAACCATTTCACACAAGTTTGCAGATTTTACAATAAGGGTTTGGTGAGTTGTAGTATTGCATGTTGTTCATTCATCATTTCCCTTCATTATTCTATTTCATTTAAGGGTTTAATTACCATCAAGGGGTTTGACCAAGGAAAACCCCCATTCACTAACAATAAAAAAAAAATCTCTTTTTGCATGTTTGTGATTATAGAAGTAGGTTAAAGACTTGAAGATCATTTGAAGTGAAAAGTTGCAAAATTGCATTACAAAGTTGTCATCTTCACAAAAAATCAACTATAGGTCAAATTTGAAGGTTTTAGAACCTGAGATCAAAGAAGAAGGAAGTGTAGACATCAAGCCTTGGGAACCCATTAAGAGATTTCAAAAATTCCAAATAGAACTAAGGGTATGTGCAGGATCATGATGGGCCAAAAAGTGGCGATATGATGGGTATGTGTAGGGTATGTGGCTGACGACTTTTTTTTAACCCAAAATTGATGAAACAAAAAGGATTTTTAAAGGAGATTCTCAACTTTCAACCAATATAAATTATGCTTTATTTTGAATTTAATAAATAATTATTATTTATTTTCTATTTGAATTATGACTAAAGTGTTGATCGATAGGCTAATTGAAAAACATCTATAGCTTTCAAACGGTATCACATATTTTGAATCCAAAACATGTGTCACATTCTATGCTTCACATACTATAGGATTAAAAAATAATAATAATAATTTCATGAAGCTTTAACTAAGTTAAGGTGGTTAGACATATGATTTTTTATATTTTTTAAAAGTTGTAATAAAAAAATCATAATTAATTATTTACCTAGAAAAAAATTACAAAAAAATATGCATCACATCCAAACATGAGTCTTATACTTCTATCTAAATTCTTATAAAAAATAATTATCATTTTATTATGGTTAGGGTGGTCAGACAGACACCTACTTCTTATTTTTTCCCTAAAATTTATGTACTATTGAATTGAAATTTCAAATTTTCACCAAATAGATTTAAAATAAATAAATAAACCTAGTAGTTTAGAAACTACATTCAATTTGATATAGATACTATTCTTACATATTTTTGAGATAATATAGATAACTTATTCAAATTTTTACATCAAGTTCCCTAACTCTAATTTTTTTGAATTTTTCGCCACTTAAGGGCCTTTTTTTTCCATGATGATTTTGCACATACCCCTAAGACAACAATAAAGGCATCTTAGTCCTCTTAGGGGTATTTTTTAGAAATTATTCCAGATTTAGTTTTGACATCCAAAGATTTCACATTTGCCCCCAAAAAATAGTAGCGAGACTAAGACAACAATAACAGCGTCTTAGTCCTCCATAACACTTTTTGGCAACTTCTTTGCATTTCTAGAATCCTCACAACATCTCTAGACTTCCTAGGTACATACATCCTAACTCCCTATTGCATAATTTCATCATTTACATCCTTAATTTAGCTTGCATTGTTAGATCTTGTGAGTTGAATGCTTGTTTGTTTTTTCCAAGCATTTGCTTGGTGGTGAACCCCTAAAAGCTAAAAAAATCCCCCTCCTATGTCTTCCTTGTTGTGAATTGACTCACCTTGTGAGGTTGATAGTCAATCAAATTAGGACTCCTAGGACATCATTGAATGATAATAGGAGAATAGTGGTGTTCTACATGACCTAGGTTATGAAGAACTCCCACATTTCATTTTGGTGAACCCAAGTTCTTTAGCATTCATTTTCTGATTTGGAGTCCACTAAAGTCCTAGATCTAGGTTGCATTCATTTTGGCATTGCATCTTGCATTAGTGAAAGTGCATCTAGGGTTTCTTGCATCTTGCATTAGTGAAAGTGCATCTAGTGTTAGTGAAAGTGCATATAGATTGCATTTTTTGCTTTCTTGCATCAAGTTACCTCATTGAAAATTTGAAAAATGCATTGTTAATCATCCTAATTGTATTGATATTGCATTCAAAATGGAAAAAAAATTAGTCACATTTTATTTCATCCATTGGCATAGTTTTTTGTTTATAAACATCAAGTCCCTACGTAGACAACTTGGGAACACTGTTATCAACTTATATTTTTTGATTTTTCTAAACAAAACCATTACTATGACAAAAATACCCTTACTGGTGTCTTAGTCCCTCTTTGGGTTTCTGCTTCAGAACCCTGTCTGAGCTATTTTCAATCTGTTTCAATTTTTGGAAACTAAGAATTTCATCAGAAGGACCAATATGCTCTCTTTGGTAGCTTAGTCCCTCTTGACTTTGAAGTTCTAGTTTTCATGGTTTAAATATACTTTTCTATGCTTTTGTTTATTGCCATTGCTTATATTTTTTCGTGGGTTGACTATCAATTTCATGCATTTCACTAAATCTAGTTTAAATTGCTTCATTTCATGCATTGCTCAATTCCAAATTTTCATTTACAACATTTCATCTTTTAATTTAGAATATAACAATGAGGTTATTAAGAAACATATAGTCATCCTTCTACTATCTTTCATAGCTATGAGAACATCTTAGAGCAAAAGGAAGAAACAATTAACACAATCCTTAATATTACATTGCCCATTGGTGAGGAATGTAGTGTAGACAATCATAACAATCATACTTGTTCTTTTCCCGATACCTCTCCTATTAGTGATGAAGGTATCTTGGTGAAAGAAGATACAAGCATTGAGATTCTTGATTGTCCCTATCCTCCTCCCCCTTTGGAATAAATTATAAAACAAGAAGATGAGATCATTGCTACTACTTTACTTAGTCCAAATCCATCCCTCAACATCTCCCCTAATTTTAAGAAGGCATTAGTAAAAGAGGATACAATCGTGAAAGATCATGAAAATCACATTTGTCAAGAGGACATGTGGATTGAAAGTGATAACCTTATCTCTCTCCTTCCTAATGTCCCTAATATTTGGAAAGACCTATTCGAAAAAAATCATTTAACTATTAGTAATCATGAAATCCATAGTAATCCTCTTGATGCTTCCTCTATTAGTGATGAAGTTACTTTACATGACATAATAATGGAGAGTGATGAACCTTTTGTTTTTCTCTCTGCTAAAATCTCTCCTACTAGGGTAGAAGGTATGGCGCAAGAGAATGAGACCTTAGAGAAAAAGGATAAATTCATGAACAATCATAACAATCAAATATAGCCTTCTCCTAATATCCCTACTATTGATGAACAAGATAATTCAACCATTGATAACTTCCTTACATACTATGAAGTCATTTTAGAAGAACCAACCCTTGAATGTAAAGAGCATTTGGTTTGTTGTTCTCTTAAAAACTCTCCCCCTAGGGAAGATATCTTGGTGGAAGAAAGTGACAATATGTTCAGTAATGTGAATTCCTTCGATGAAGATGATGAAGTTACATTAGACTCCCCTTCACTAGGACATCATGAAAAATATTCAGAGGTTATGCACATTAGATACCCCTTGGAGTACTCTCCTAAGCCTAAACATATCATTTGTCCACACTCTCATAAACCACAAGTTCAAAACAAACCCGTCCTTATCTTCAAGCCACCTAAGAACAATGTTTCACATCAACTGAATTACAATACCATTGGTCATACATACAACACTAGGAACAATCCAGAACCAAGAAAAACATCTTCAACAAGCTTACCCTTGCCTAATCCTATCTTACTTGATCCTCCTCATTTTCTTTCGAATAGTGGAAAGGAGTATGATCTTGTTGAACAACTTAAGAATACTCCCACAAATATATCCCCATGGGACTTAATTCAGAATTCACCTAACTATCACACTATGCTTCAAAGTGCATTACAACAAATTCCTATCCCTAATAATATGCAACCAAATGACATAGCAGCCATGATTCAAGGAATAAATGCTAACATTATTTTCCACCAAAGTGAGCTCCCTACTTTGGAAGTGCAAAAATAATATGATGCTTTCATGATCATAGTTCAACACAATACCACAGGGATAAAGTGAACCCTTTTTTGACAATGGATCAACCTTAAATGTGTGTAGTGCAAAATTTTTGGATAAGCTTGGTGTTGATAAATCAAAAATTCAACTTGACTCTTTATCTATTAAGGGATTTGACAATGTCAGAAAACAAGCACTTGGAGTGATCACTTTACCTATTACAGTTGCAAAAGCTACCTTACAAACCCCTATTCATGTTATGCCTCATGTTCTTTCATATAATCTTCTTTTGGGAAGTCCATGGATTCATGATATGCATGTGGTTCCTTCTACCCTTCATCGTAAAATCAAGTATGTCTACAACAACAAAGTGTATACATTGGATGCTAATAATGAGCCTTGCAGTGTTTTACAACTTAAGATTTAAACAAGGAAAATACTTTGAAAACATTAACACCAACCACACAAGTAGAACTTGTGCATCAAAAAGACAAAGAAAAACACATTGAAGAAGTCATGAAGCTATTAAAAGATGATTGGGGTTCATTAGATTTCACACCAACATTCATGGGAGAATACAAGATCATAAACAAAGATTCAGACAAGGGAAAATAAAAATTGGTAATGTCAGCACAAAATTTGGAAGACCCTTTAAAAGCATCCACCTCAACCACTTTAGAAGAAAAAGCAAATTATACAACAAACTTCAACAAAACTGATTATCAACAACCACCAAATCCAAAAGAAATGAAAAAACTTTATGGAAGAGGTTATGAGCTTATGAAACAACTTGGATATAATGGAAAAGGATGTGGTGCTAGAGAACAAGGTATCTGTGTCCCAATATATCCTCAAACACAAGAAAAGACTAGTGGTCTTGGTTATTGTCCCTCGAAACAAAAGCCTTCATTCAATGTCAACACTATCACAAAAGATTCCTCCAAGACAACTTTGACTTTGGTGCATCCTAAACTGATAGATATCTCATTAAATATGTATCCAGTTGAAAATTTATTTACTCATCATAATAAATAACCTTAGTTGTTGTTCCTTGCCATGTAATAGTTGTAGGATCATAGCATACTCACTATTGCATTTTTTGCATTCATCACACATCATTCGCTTTTTGCAAGGAGTAGCATACCATCATCCATTTCAGGCTCACCCTTTTCCTACACTAACTGGGGGCAAGGGGTTAGGTAGCCTTGTTCTCGTATGTCACTTGTCATTGCCTCTCTTCACTAGTTGACTACCTTCCATGTACATGTAAGAGCAAGCTTGGGATGTGGACGACATGCCTTAAGTTGGATCGCATGTGACGTACTGAGTTATACAATTTGGGGACAACCCTCTTTTCCTTTTTCATTTTTGTCTACTTTAAATTAATTGCACTCATATCATGGTGTTAGCAATTTCTTTAAAGTGGGGGCATACATTGGCATTATTTTGGCATGATTTCATTTGCATTTTTTTCATGTTCCTTGATGTTATTTCCTTATTTCATGTGATGTGTTTTTCTCTTTGTGGTTACATTGGGAATAATGTCCTGCAAGAGCTTGATCTATCTTAGCATATTGCATTCCTCTTAGTGGTGATGTGACACACTACATTCCCTAAGTTATGAATCTTTTATCCTTTGATTGGTCCTCTCTTGGAGACATTAGGAATGGTGTCCCCTAAGATTAAGACCACACATGAACTAAGCAAAATCCCTTTGAACATCCCCCTTTCTTGTTGCATTTTCCTTTTTGTACCTTATTAAAGTCATGGAGGTATGGCTTTGATATGGTCCCCTGGAGCTCACCTAGTGAACAACTAGCTTCACTAGCCCTTGTGAGTGTGCATTTTTATTTTTGTACCCTATTAAATTCATGGATGTATGGCTTTAATATGGTCTCCTGAGGCTCACCTAGTGAACACCTAGCATCACTAGCCCTTGTCAGTGTGCATTTTCTTATTGTCCTTATCATAGTCATGGGGGTATGACTTTGATATGGACTTCCTGGGGCTCACCTAGTGGACACCTAGCTTCATGATCCCTTGTGAGCACGCGTTTTATTTACATAGTGGAAAGAAAATTCCACTTGTAAACCTCTTTTTGGATAAACAACCTAGACCTGGTCCACCACATTGGATGACCAGTTGAAGCTTGATTCTTTGCATTTTTTCTTTTCCTTTTGGCTTTTTCCTTTTCTCATCTTTGATTGTGTATGTTTGTGATTTGGTTATGGCTTCATCTATCATCTCTAAGCATATTCCTTTGTGCCTATGTTGGTTTTTCATAGGATATTGATTTTGGGGGCTTGGCCACCCTCTTGATTATTGTCATCCTATCTTACTAGCATTTGTACATTTGAACCCCTATTGATTGCGTGGTTGGTTACTTTAGTGTGATTTTTAAGCAAGTTCATCATCTCACTAAAGTGGGGGCTAAATGTAGTGTAGTAAAATACACACCCTTGCATTTTCACACTTGTTTAGGCCCACCTAGCTTTATTTATCCCTATTTATGTCTTAATTGGTCCTATTTTGCATCCACAAGCCCTATGAATTATATCTTTTCCTGGATAATCTCGACATTCTCCAATGAATAAATGATAATTTAATGATGTGATTAGAGTATTCCAAATTTTTGGGTTGGGACTAAAACACCACCTCTAGGGTGTCTTTGTGCCCCAAAGGTCTTTGGACCCTGATTTTGAGGTATCTTAAATGGGCCCCTTTTTGATGTCTGTGCCCCAAGTTTTTAGCCTTGGGACTAAGATGCCACCTAGGGTGTCTTATTCCCCCTTGATTTATTTTTGAGATTTAATTTCAAATTCTTGCAGGATTTAGCCTCCTTTATTTAATGAATTCACATGTCAGCTTGGTGTGGTGTAATTTCAGAATATTAAGCATAGATAGGTATAAGTACAAGGTTCATTCTCTCATTTTCTCCTAGTTCAAGCAATCTAAGCATCCAAGCATTCAAGCATTTGGAGCCATCATCAAGATTCAAACATCATTTCAAAGATATTCTTCCCTCATGTGTATTTTTGTGCTAACATTTGTGATGTAGGGTTTTGATTCAAGCAAGCAATTCAAGTCCATATCCATTTAACATTCCTTTGATTCAAGATCCATATCCAATGTAGCCATTTCACACAAGTTTGCAGATTTTACAATAAGGGATTAGTGAGTTGTAGCATTGCATGTTGTTCATTCATCATTTCCCTTCATTATTCTTTTTCATTTCAAGGTTTAATTACCAACAAGGGGTTTGACCAAGGAAAACCCTCATTCACTAACTTGATCAAAAAAATTTTCTCTTCTTGCATGTTTGTGATTGTAGATCTAGGTTGAAGACTCAAAGATCATTTGAAGTGAAAAGTTGCAAAGTTGCATTACAAAGTTGTCATCTTCACGAAAGCTCAACTACAGGTCAAATCTGAAGTTTTCAGAACTTGAGATCAAAAAAGAAGGAAGTGCAAACATCAAGCCTCGAGACCCCATTTAGAGATAAATAAGAAATTCCAAATGGGACTAAGACAACAATAAATTCATCTTAGTCCTCACGAGGGTAATTTTAAGAAATTCTTCTAGATCTGGTTCTAACATCTGAAGATTCTGTATCTACCCCAAAAAACAACAATGGGACTAAGACAACAGTAAGGGCATCTTAGTTCTCCATGTAGCACTTTTTGGTAGCTTCTTTGCATTTCTAGAATCCTCACAACATCTCTAGACTTCCTAGGTAAATACTGTTGACAAATATTTTGGCACTACAAGACTCTCTAACACTTCTAGGTTTTTTCACCTAAAAGGAGAGAGATATGCCAAAAATTACAATGTCCCCACTCAAGACTAATGCAAATAGTAATGAAATATGCCTAAATGTAATGTCCTAAATACAATAAAATGATAAAAGATATTGATTATTAATGCATGCAAGATGTTTGAAAACACAATTTGATATGCAAAATGACCTAAGAATGTAAACAAACTATAAAAAAAATGAGAGACTATATATGTGCACCCAGAAACTACAATGTGATGCAGAGAGGCTCTGGAATCCTACAAAATTTGTTGTTGAATCCAACTAGGACACTTACACCAAGTTGGGTGACTTAGTCATGTTTTAGCCTTGGAGATTCTGTCGGAACAGGTTTCAGCCAAATGGGTATCTAGAAATATAGAAAACACTTTTCAAGATTGGAAGTGGGACTAATTTTCCACCAATGGCAACTTAGTGCACCTTTAGCTTTCAGGAATTTGTAGAATTCAGTCTATAGGTGATCTCCAAGCTTCTTTTAGGGCTTTGTTGACTTTGATGAAATTATGGCACCTTTTAACACCTTTCTCTTTGAAAAATATACATACAAGACTTGCAAAACACACATGCAAAGAGGGAAAAAGGATTAAGGGTTAGTGAATAGGGGTTTGCCTTGGGCAAACCCCAGTTTGGCAATTAAACCCTTGAAAATGAAATGAAATGAAAAGAGAATGATGAATGAACAACATGCAATGATACAACTCACCAAACCCTTGATATAGAAATCTAAAGATATGCAAGAAGAAGCTCCAATGAATGTAAACTTGATAATGTATAGAATGCTTGAGAATGATTAAGTTAGGGTATTAAGGAAATTAGGAGATGAAAAATGAGGGGAAGACCCTTTATTTATACTTGATTATACAAAATTTCTCAAAAATACCACATCACAGGCCGACCTCAAGGTTTAGAAAATAATATCCCACTAGAATTTTGAAATAATTTTGGTTTTTGTGCCAAGTGGGACTAAGTTGACCCTAGTGGTGACTTGGTCCCACCAAGGCAATTTTAATGGGTGTTGGGAATTGAAGTGTATTTAATGATATTTAATGGGATTATTCTCTAAAACACATTTAAGCAGGGCCAAAAATTGTATTAAGGGGTCATTTAAACATAAGAAAGGGTCAAATTATTGATGCCAAGCCTAAAAAAGTATGAAAGTTATTTACAACACTTTGAAATAAGGCTTGGTAAGTGATAAAAAGAGGTTATTTAGGTGAATTATATTAATAAGATCCTAGAAAAGTGTGAAAATTTGTTACAACACTTCAA
The DNA here is from genome assembly GCA_007258455.2 of Sequoia sempervirens. NCBI lineage: Eukaryota > Viridiplantae > Streptophyta > Pinopsida > Cupressales > Cupressaceae > Sequoia > Sequoia sempervirens. The sequence goes on from VDFB02271358.1 coordinate 998,660,616, forward strand.
CACTTTTACAAGGCATCGTAAACTTATTTAATGATTCACAAGGACCCAGGACCTAATGTGAATGTGTTGACCACATTACAACATTAAATCAAGGAAAAATCAAGTCAAAATCACAAGGAGGGACTAAACAAGAAAAAGTAGAAGGGTTAATTTTTTCGTGTCCACACATACATCCTAACTCCCTATTGCATAATTTCACCATTTGCATCCATCATTTAGCTTGCATTGTTAGATTTTGTGAGTTGAATGCGTGTTTTTCTTTCGAAGCATTTGCTTGGTGGTGAACCCCCAAAAGCTGAAAAAGCCCCCTCCTAGGTCTTCCTTGTTGTGAATTGACTCACCTTGTGAGGTTGATAGTAAATCTAACTAGGACTCCTAGGACATTATTGAATGATAATAGGAGAATAGTGGTGTTATATGACCTAGGTTATAAAGCACCCATTTTCCCATTATTCATGAAAGTTAATTGAAAATTCTGAAGGTTCAATTATTTATCAAAGATTGTGTGAATGTAAATTGAATAGGAATTTATAAGTAGTGTGATAAGTATTGTTCTTTAAAAATGATGCAAAATCACATATCCAATTCAATACCATGGAGTACAATATAAAATATAAAATATCACAATTTCATGGAATAAAATATAAAACATAAAATATCATAATTTCATGGAATACAATATAAAATATAAAATATCACAATTTCATGGAATACAATATAAAATATCATCAACTATAGTTAGGAATATAATTCATGAAGTGCAATGATTCATAATTTCATGGAATACAATATAAAATACCATCAACTACGGTTTGGAAAATGATTCATGAAGTGCAGTATAAATACCTAAAAGCTGCTAATTCACTTCCATTTCCCAAATGGAGTCAGGTCCCAAATGGAGTCAGGGTCCTAAAACCGACTGATGAGCCCAAAATATGCTCATAGTTTGGATATCATGATGTACTTTTAATACCTTTACTTTTGTTGTTCATGGTTGTTGAACTCTTCTGAAACCTTTTATTGGGCGATATCCTGTAGCAATTCACTTTCATGTTCCTGCGGCCTATCATGTTGACTTATCTATATTTATTACCTTGTTTGACTCCCTAAATGATTGGTATAACGCATGTAGTTTTTTGAATGATGAAATAGATTTAAATATGTGATTAATGAATGGATATTGTGTATGTGCCATGTGCCTTTTCTTTTGCATCCGTTACCTTGTGTTTCACAGGTAGTTGGAGGGAGTAGGAGCTGATCAAGCGCAAAGAATCTCAGCTCTGTTGAAGAAGTTGTTCCAGTAATAAATCTTTGACCAAATCTTTGAGAAGGAGTTTAAACGGTCATTTGATCTAGGGAGTGTGTAATGCTATATTCTCTCTGGGTCGCATCGAGCAGATAGACTTTCATTTATGAATATCTGTTCCACGGATTCATAATGTATTTATGATCATGACTCCCTATGTTAGTTAGTTGCCTTTTTCATTTAAATAACCATTCCTCCTGCGTGAGTGAACGAGGATGAAATAGTATGTGTTAAAATTAAGTTGAATAAGCAATAGAGTTCGGTGTTAAGTTTTATTTTCAAATAGAGTAATCGATGTATCCTAGTTCTGAGTATGAATAAAATTCGATGAAGCTTTGAGTCAACTTCTTGTGTAATCTAGTTGATGCTTGCTAAGGGGGCCCACTTAGTATTATGTAGCAAGTTGTTGTAGTTAATTGTTCATTTCATGTTGATTACTAGTTAGAATCTATTTCTGTAGATTTCAATGCAAACTCAGCCTTGTATTATTCCTGCAGCATCGGGAATCCATCCCTGTGTCTGTTCCTGCAGCATAAGGCCAGTTCACAGTTTGTCCTTTAATAATAGCTGCTATGATTTTTGTTTTAGCCGAGTTGTGTTTGAGTTAAAAAGCTTTACGTTGCACTACTTTTAAGCAATTAGTTTCTATAGATGGTGACTAGAAACTAGTTCTTAGTGCACATACCGTGCTACTCCATTTAAAGTATACGTGCCCTAGTTTGACAAGTAAATGAACATCCATGAAAAGATATTAGTCACCTGCTAGAATGTCCAATTCCCAGGATAGGTTTTTCCGTGATTTTCATATCCTTTTGTGGGCGTCACCACTGACATTCAACTTGAGATAAAGTAAAAGAGTCATCTTAATTTTGAGTCTACTCTCCATTTTCTTTGGTTTGCATCTCAAATTCAAGATTCATTGTGTCACTATCATCTATCCCACTACCACTTCCAGTAACACCAGTACCAACATTTGGAATTGGAGTGTTACACAACCCAAGCCCTCTTCTTTCACATGTGGACATCTAGATTATGAGTGCCCTTTCAAAAGGAAATTTTTTGACATTATATACACAATTCCTTTCATCCTCAAGCAATTTTCCAAATTCTTGTCTAGTTTGTTTCTTAACTTTGATTTCAAAAACACCAATGAACTAACATCTCTTTCATCCTCTACCAAACCCAATATCATTGTTTGACATAAATTAGCAAGTTTGAAATATTTTGATATCATACCACACAATATTTCACTGTGGCCTAAGTTTGTCCAAACCTTTGTTATTGACACTGGTTCAAAGGAGTTATCCATGCCCATGGAATCATACTGGTCCCTCATAGTTATTGCATTTTTGTCTAAGCTTGTCTGCATTTAAAATTCCTTCTATTGTCTGCTCATTGTATGTTAACTTTTCAAAAATTGTTCGATCATATATTTACTTTATCATGAAAATATGTTGGGCTATCATTTTTTACCCAAAAATTGAGGAGACACAATACCCATGGCTTCAAGTATTTCATGTCGAGGGAATCTTTCATGAATCACTGAGGAAAGGGATTTTGTAATTTCTTTCAAATTATCACTAATAGATTTAACAATTCCGTTAAAATATTCCTCTTTAACAGGTACTTCTCTACTAGAGTGCCTGGCTATCTTACAATAGTACATTGGTATCTCATATATGCGTACACAGATACATAAGTGCCCACTTGCATTAAACTGTAAATAATTATCACGCTTATTCAAATCAGTAATTTTCTACCATATTAAATAATTTGGCTTTCATGTGTTATATCTAAATATAGATGATCGAGGGCCTTGCATATATGTCTACGTAGTTTGGCATTTTCATAAATATACATAGTTTTGTCTTGGGATTTCTTCACAAGATTGTTCATTTTATCTAGCACGAGGAGAAGACAAGCTAATGTTAAGAGTGTCTCTATATCGCTTAACCTATGTAAGAGGTTAGGAGCTTTGTCTACTGTGTTGTGATGCTAGTACATTACTCCAATAAAGGATTGATATTTTGAAAGAACTTGTTGCATTGGTCCACGTAGGGAGATCCATCTGGTATCAACATCCTTGAGAAGCTTATTTCCTATTGTTATTCCCTTAGAAAATTCTTGAAATTCTGTGAAACATTTGGGACTTCGATAGAAGTATGTGTAGAGCTTGTAGACTAGAGTTTCAACTTTTGATACTGTAGGAAACTTGCTTACAATTTTGAATGCTAAGATCATTCTATGGGCCATGCAGTGAATGCAAAGCATGTAAGGTGCACAAGTAGTTTGTAACTTTGTGCAAACACTCCTTTGACCTTGCATCATTGTAGCTCCGTTAGCTCCTACACACACCTTTTTGGAAATTGTCAATTCATCCATAGCTACAGTTGCATTCAAAGATTTCTTGACTAGTTCAAATAGATTTAGCGATGTTGAACTTTCCTTCATTTTATGAACACGGAGAAGATGAGCTTGGAGGACATGTTGTTTTATAGTATACACATGCATACAGATTCAAGAAGTATTATCTACTACAGTAACTTCATCTAAAGATAATGCAATGAAGTTTGACTCATTTACTTTCTCCTTTAAATCTTGTTTTTCCACTACAGGAAGATTGTTTCCCATTCGCATCCAGCATTTATTGACTAATATAAGCCAGTAAAGTGAGGAACACCCAAAAAGGATAATAAATTAAAATATTTTGGGTAGTCTATGATAGGACGCCCTTTGGACAAAATATGAAAAAAAACACCCATCTGAATAGTTTTTGACAGATTTGCTCCTTCCATTGATTTTCCAAATTGAGCCTCAAGTGTACCTTCACATGCAACAAGCTTCAACATTCTTTGCTTATGCTCTTCATATTCCACGAAATATTTAACATGAAGACATTCTTCCTTTGATTTCCATCATATAACTGATTGTTCCTTTCTGTCTATGATTTGTTTTTCATAAACTTTACCGATATGCTTTTCTATAGTGTCAAGCTTTAGTTGTAACTTCTTGTCTCTATTACATTTCCAACTATAAATCATACACATGCATTTTGTTGCAGTTTCAACATTGTTTGTTTTCTCCACTGGGACAATGAATTGGTACTTTGACAACCAACCAAGTTGAAAATTCCTTGTCATTTCCCACTCACACCCCACTTTTGATTTTCCTTTTCTTTTCTTGCTATGAACATCATCCTGATCCAAGTCAATTATCTCATTTTGGCTAACTAGGGTATCCCTCAGAACATCTTCTGTAGCATTGCCATCCTCATTTGACACATTTAACTCACTGACAATCTCACCTTGACCTTCCGGTGGCAGTGAGGTATTGTGAATGCCTTCTTCATTAATATTTGGTGGAAGAGTTGATGATGTAGCTCCATCTTGATCTGATGGATCAAAAGCATTACCAATTCCAAAGTAAGATTGTATGGTACCTCTACATTTTGGAAATTTTGATGGCCTCCCAGTCCCTGCACCACCTTGAGAATTCTTACCCTTGTTGCTTGACATATTGATCTCACTTTAAATAAAAGCTAGAAAAAAATGTCTTCTTGTTTAAGAAGAATAGAGAATATAGATCCCATTCACTACTCAATATCATCTTTAAGATTGAAGCAAGAATGGAAAAGAGATAAAAAATCTTATAACACTATGAAGAAATGATCACTCACCTTTAAGTTTAGGTTTTCGCTGACTTGCTATTCATTAATGAAGGAATTCCTATGTTGTAAGTTTGTAACTTTCCTATGATCAACTTCAAGGTTCGAAGTCCAACTTCTGAATCGAGAACTAAACAAAATGTGTAAGAATAAATGCTAGTTTCAATTTTATTTATGTAGAATAAATGCTAGTTTCAATTTTATTTATGTATCCATATTTGGCAAATTCTGTGAGATTCGTAAATGGTATATAAAAAATTTGGCGAATCCTGCATGCTTATAGAATGATACGTTGTAATTATCAAGGCGATTATGGCCCTACGATTAGCATGGAGGTGTCACGACAATTGGCAAAATATGTCCTCAAATGTAATTATTTTTTAATGTTATTGGTGAAATGGGTCCTCATAAGCAACTATTTGTAATTTTTAATTGGTGAAATGGGTCTTCACAAGAAACTATTTGTAAATTTTAATTGGTGAAATGGGTCCTATTACAATGTTGTTTTAATAGTATTGGTGAATATGTACGTGTTTTGTTACATGCTTCCGCCCGGGATTCTAGGTGAAAATATTAATTGGTCCATTTGAAATGCGTAGTTTGTTATGGCGATTTTTTTTTTTCTTAAATATGCCTCATAAAGAAAATCATTGGAGAATGGACATGCATTGGACCGATAATTCGTAAAATCCAGGCAATTTGGACACCCTGTTGAGTGCGATTAATTCACCAATTTCAACTTGGTCGATTTCTAAAAATTTCAATTGGGGAAGATTCACCACTAATGTTTTCTCTGGTGTGGAAGTGTACCAATCTTCCATTAACACATTGGTCAAACCACTATTGATAGTTGCTCATGGTATTCGAAGACTAGTATGACCCAACATGTCTACATGAAAATCAATGTAATATTTATACTTAGATGGTCATGAAAGTATAAGACCTTCTATGTTGTGCTTCCTTTTTGTTTTTATTGAATGATGTGCAATGAAATCGTAGTATTTTCATGACACTAGAGTCCTAGGCCATGTCTTTAAACATGAAGACCTGAATCCCCATTTTAATGATTTGGGCATGCAAGTTTACTACACTTTTGTCAAATTTAAAAAAATTTACCTTTAAATGTGAGAATTTGAAATATGAAAAATTAGAAATGAAATTATAATCGCAAGATCACAATTACAAATTCATTCAAATTATTAAAAAAAAATAATAATGATGTATATGAATAAATAAAGGCTGAAATGATTTAAAAAAATTATTAAATTGTACATTCGGTCTACTTAAATTAAAGACTATATAAAACATATCTGTTAACATTACAAAAATAAGTCCGGACTAAACTTAAAAAATTAATAAGCCTACACTTTCTTCTCTACATAAGTACTAGTATAATATAGAAAACGTTTAATTGCCTCAAAGAATAAACACATAAAATCTTTTATTCTTAATAAACTTGATCCTTGCATGTTAGATTACTGGAGTCAATGCACAATAAGACTATATGCAGTGCCCGTTCTATACCTACTTCTACCTGGAGTCGATGCAAATTAATACTATCAGAACTTAAAAGAAGATCTGCAGTACGTGTCTTTATTAAGAATACCGTGTCTGTATCTTTATTAGTGGATATCAAAAGCGACATTCAAGAAGAATGTACTGGAGTTACATTTGCTGCTTGTTTCATGAGTTGCAGGGCGTCTGCGCAATCCTGGCAAAGCTGCTGCGGATCAGGAATTACGTCTTCCGATACCAACGCAACCAGCTTTCCTTTCCCAGCATAGCTCATGAAATGTATTACTATCGACTGCACAGACAGGGGAACAATCACTTCTAAATGGTGTGCATAATTCCTCAAAACATTTCTGAATAAAAAATTGTAACAGAGAATGAGAATACTGACAGCATAGTTAACGTGAGCCGTCGGAACAATATGAGTAACTGGGTTATCACCGTATTGGATCTCTTCCACTGGTCCCATCACATTGGAGAAGCCCAATGTAGTACTCACAGCTAATTTGCTGGCAATGTACGCCACCAACTGCAATTTCATTAACATAATTGTAGTTTTAATGTTTTTGAACAAGCAGTCAAATTTATAAATTTTCAAAGTTATTATGGATGGAAAACTTTTATTTCATTAATTTTTGTAGTTTTCAAATTTGAAATTAAATTTTCCTCTAAGAACTTAAGCAGACATGTGATAAGCTCTTGAAAAAATCTTTATGATATACATAAAACAACAAAAATATTTTTTTTGGCTAACCATGCCACTCAAAGGTATTATTGGCCTTAGTAAAATTTATATGAACATGAATTTCATGTGATGAGTTGATTTAGTTTCTCAAATAATTGTTTTAATTTTTAATCATTATTTCAGATCATCCATCATTTCTTCTCTACCCAACTATTTTGACAAGCCAACTAATTTAATAAATATAGCCTAACTGCAAACTTAAAATGAGCAATATCACCTTGGTCGGCATGTGTTTGGCTATGGCGTATGTCAGCGAGGCCTCGAAAGATAACTTCTTCAGCTTGGACCTCATTTTTGTAACACGGCAGTATTGAAGGGGATCGCAATAGTGGGACATCGGAAGCGGAAACAACCAGAAAGCTATTTTATTACCCCACATAGCTTTCGATGGATTTTTCATGTTCTCATCCAGATCCTGCTCATATTCAATGTTGCTATTAAACGAAAGCTTCGTCCTTTAAGAAGAGAGGATATTAAAATCTAAAAAACAAACTAAAAGAAGCTTGGCGTTAGACCCATTACTTTGAGCACAGTAAAGGGCCTCATATTTACTGCAACCATTGCTCGAAGTCTTATGTTTGATGGAAAATGCTGCTCTGCACTTGCATTTGAGTCGTTACTTGTAGTCGTCTTCTGTGGGACTGAGACATTTTTATCTTGAATTGGGTGGAAGAAAAAGACACCTAATTAGAATTAGGTTCTCAAGACATTTTGAAACAAAAAAATGTAATATGTTATAACCTGTATGATGTATTCGCCTGCTCATATAACGCACAAATCCAGCGGAAAGTGCTCCCATAATGACATCGTTCAACGTCTGCCATAAACATTTATGTGAAACTTATGGTAAGGCATTCTGCTACAATAAGTACCCGCACAATGTGATCAGGAGGAAATTGCAGTAGTCCCTATCCAATCTCATATATAACTCATTCACTATAAAAAGCACAAAGAATTTTCACCCACCCCATTGATTGCCTTTTTGACCAAGCAGATATCCTCAATGCTGAGAGTCACATGAGCCAGACGCTTTGAACCAACCATTTCTCTACTCTCTTCTCCCAATAAAGTTCTGTCCCGCTTCCAAAGAAGAGTGGCCCCATAGTGTAGCAGACACAGGAATGTGAGCCAAAGCCCTACAACCACGTTGTAAACGATTTGCCGAAAGCCTGTGGATCTCGATGATGTTTGTTGTGGAATGGTGGGTAATACGTTAGGATGAGCAGCTTTGCTTGTGGAAAACAGTATGAGAGAAAGCATAGAGACACAATCTCCCACTGAATGATGGATTCTGAATACAAGGCTGGCCGCTGCATCTACAGAAGAAACATTTAAGACATGAACTTCCCACAGAGGCCTGCATGGGTCAAGTGGAGGGGCAGTCACTAGAGAGCTTGTATATTCATTTACAAAGTTGGGCTTCTCTACAATGGAGAGGCCTAAGTCAGGAACAATCACATGATCCTCTATCACCAACTCTCTGAGACACCACTTCAGACTGCTGTGCCTGTCCTTCACCTGCATTCAAACAGTTCATTTCACCTAATCATTGATATTAACTTCAAACCAGAGAGGACCAATAACTGTATCACATTTGATGAGGTTAAATGGGCATTTCATGGAGAAGATACACAGTGCAATCTTCACAAAACGTGTTGTTACAAATTTGCTGAATCTCTAATCAAGTAAGCTATAATATATATCTCTAGCATTTTGTTCTCCTGTTTTGTCCATTTTTTTCAGATTGTATTTCATAGTAAAAAGATTCATAAGAACACCATCTATGATGAACGTAAACATGAATATTTTTGAATGTTTATCAATTTCGTTTCCCTTGAAATAAAAATCAGAACCTACCAATGTTTAAGCTGTTACAAATTTAGGTCTAACACATCCAATAGACAATTTCCAGTCACCGAAAAATACCCAGTCCTAACATCTAAGAAGAGGAACACCCCATTACAGAAATTTACTAATATGTATAGTCTATGAAAGCACACAGATCTAACAACGTTGTTCATTGCATCCTCAGATGTGGAAAAAAAAGCAGCAATATAAAACAGATCAGAAAGGGTAAAAGAAGAAAATGCTAACCACAACGCTTGAAAACCTTTGGTGCTTCCCCAGATTATTTCGTAGTAAAATTTTCAAGGACTTGACGTCGATTTTCTTCTTGAATCCCACAATGGTTAAGATGTAACTATCTAACGATGTCTCCGAAGTCAGGCATGCCACTGGACTCAACGGTTCTTCATGCCTGGATGTATTAACCATGTGCCTTGCCCTATCTGTTTTCTTCACTACAATCTCTCTTAGTTGTACGTTGGGCTCTTCAAAATCATCACCATGATCATGAACCTTTTGCTTAGAAACAAGCTGGTCTTCTGCCACTGAGTTGCAGTCGGCCTTCATTCTTGCATACAGAACGCTACTGCACTGGGAAGATTATGAGAAGTTAAGCAAGAATAAATACATAGAAGAGGGCAAAAGCAAGAATAATTATATTTTTCAGACACACTCGGAATTCGAGCCAGTTTAACTGGTACTGGAACATTAAAAATCGCAACAATATTAAAGATCATTGCGTACTAATATTGCTATCGTTTCGAGGGACATGCGCGATGTATGGGCAAACCACTTAAGAATGCTATCCTAGCATGGACGTTATGCCAACAAGTAATCATGTCTATCACCATGATCGTTGCGTGTATAACTATGTCAACAATGAAAATTTCATGAACAAAACCAATTATCCGTGGCATAGAAACATGAATACGCGATGTATAAAACCCTAGATCATTTTTGTTTATCCTCACTATTTCAAATGTTATTTCTTGAAACTAAAAAAATCGATATGGTGAATTATGATTTCGGGTTTTTGTTTTTGTTTTTAAATATAGATTGAAAAAATCGATTTTAAACAAGTGCCCCAGCGCATTGTGTTCCTGCTACCTAGTGAACAACTCTTTTGAGTTTTGTATTCAATGTAGAAAAGAAAATTGGATAGGTAAATATTAGATGCATTCTTAGATTAGGAAATTATTGTAGTCGTAGGAAACTAACTTTTTAAATTAAATTATGTGAATCTAATGTTTGAATAAATAGTAAGTACGTCTAAATAATTTAGAAGATAAATGCTTATTGCTTTCGGAAAATATGTTAATTAATATCAATTTTGTTTTCAATATAAATTAAACGATTTGTAATAGTAATTAGTATAAATAGTAAATGAACATTGTGCTTGGTAAAATTGTTTATATACCATTGGCAAATAATTACATCCATTTTGAAAATTATGAAATTGTTAATATATTTATTAGCACTAAATATTTTAGATAGTAAGTAGCTAGTAGTGTGCAAAGATGTTTTGAAAAATGTCATTTTTGTTGTGAATGTAAATTAATATATTATTAGTTATTTAGAAAGACAAGTTAGAATCTGATTTTTTTTTAAATAAGTAGAAAGTGTAGTTTGCATCAATGAACGATATATTTTTTGTTAAAGATTATGTATTGAATTAGTTTTGGAAAATAATTTGGCAATAAAATGAATAGTTTAGTAGCAATTACAAAGTGTTTTTTAATTTGATTAACATTAATAAGGTAAACTATTTGGAAATGGTTAAAACTAAATTTTGTTTGCAAATTGTTTGAATTAGCAAAATGTAGATGGTGGAAGTTTGTACTGAATTTTTGTGTGCTTGTTAAAGAATATGAATATTTTTTTGTACAAAACTACATAGTAAACATATTTATTTGTAAAGATAGTAATGTTTTGAGTGGAAATGTAAGACATAAAAGATCATTTGAATATTAATAATAAGTCTAAAATTTGAAATTAGAAAATTAATTTAGTTAGAGAAAAAAATTACTTTATTAAATAAAATTAATTAATTGTTTCACAATATAGTAAGTTGTACTAAATCTTTTCTTTTAAATAATAATGATACTAATTTTCTTTTGAATACAAATTAAAGTATTGCTAATAATTTAGCAAAAAATGTTACAGATAATCTATGTAAATATGTACAAATTTTCATTTACATGAATAAATGATTCTAATTAGTTTTTTATAATGAAAAAATGAAATAGTGTGAAGAAAGAATTTGCTACTGAGATAAACTATTTTGTAGTGATGTGAAACTATGTTATGATTTGACTAACATTAATGAGTTAAATTAATTTTGGGTTTTTGTTTTTGTTTTTAAATATATGATTTCGGGTTTTTGTTTTTGTTTTTAAATATAGATTGAAAAATTAGAATTTAAACAAGTGTTGCAGTGCATTGTGTTTTTGCTACCAAGTGAACAACTCTTTTGAGTTTTGTATTCAATGTAGAAAAGAAAATTGGATAGGTAAATATTAGATGCATTCTTGGATTAGGAAATTATTGTAGTTGTAGGAAACTAACTTTTTAAATTAAATCATGTGAACCTAATGTTTGAATAAATAGTAAGTACGTCTAAATAATTTAGAAATAAATTCTTATTGCTTTGGGAAAATATGTTAATTAATATCAATTTTGTTTTCAATATAAATTAAATGATTTGTAATAGTAATTAGTATAATTAGTAAATGAACATTGTGCTTGGTAAAATTGTTTATATACCATTGGCAAATAATTACATCCATTTTGAAAATTATGAAATCGTTAATATATTTATTAGCACTAAATATTTTAGATAGTAAGTAGCTAGTAGTGTGCAAAGATGTTTTGAAAAATGTCATTTTTGTTGTGAATGTAAATTAATATATTATTAGTTATTTAGAAAGACAAGTTAGAATTTGATATTTTTTTTAAATAAGTAGAAAGTGTAGTTTGCATCAATGAATGATATTTTTTTTTTTAAAGATTATGTATTGAATTAGTTTTGGAAAATAATTTGGAAATAAAATGAATAGTTTAGTAGTAATTACAAAGTGTTTTTTAATTTGATTAATATTAATAAGGTAAACTATTTGGAAATGGTTAAAACTAAATTTTGTTTGCAAATTGTTTGAATTAGCAAAATGTAGATGGTGGAATTTTGTACTGAATTTTTGTGTGCTTGTTAAAGAATATGAATATTTTTTTGTACAAAACTACATAGTAAACATATTTATTTGTAAAGATAGTAATGTTTTGAGTGGAAATGTAAGACATAAAAGATCATTTGAATATTAATAATAAGTCTAAAATTTGAAATTAGAAAATTAATTTAGTTAGAGAAAAAAATTACTTTATTAAATAAAATTAATTAATTGTTTCACAATATAGTAAGTTGTACTAAATCTTTTCTTTTAAATAATAATGATACTAATTTTCTTATGAATACAATTTAAAGTATTGCTAATAATTTAGTAAAAAATGTTACAGATAATCTATGTAAATATGTACAAATTTTCATTTACATGAATAAATGATTCTAATTAGTTTTTTATAATGAAAAAATGAAATAGTGTGAAGAAAGAATTTGCTACTGAGATAAACTATTTTGTAGTGATGTGAAACTATGTTATGATCCGACTAACATTAATGAGTTAAATTAATTGAAAATGGTGAAAAGTGAATTTACTTTGCAAATAGTATATTTCTTGTAACTTTAAAATTTCTAAATATTATCCAATGACAAATAGGCCATAAAAAATCAATTTTAAGCAAATATTAATCAACTTTAGGCCATAAAGTGAATTATTTTGTAGTGGAGATGTCAAGGGTGTTACATGTATACATGTAAGAATATAGACAGGGGAGAATTTTGAGCTTTGGTGAATCCATAAGATTATGGCGTGCAATTTTATGACAAATGTTAGGGAAAAAGGAAATGTTTTATTGTTGAAAAGGTAGAGGAAATTTGCAGAATAAGAACTCAGTTTTGGATGATGCAATAGAGGTGAGTTGTTGTTGGATTATGAAGTATTAGAAATTGAATCTAGAAGAACTTAGAGTATCTAGTAAAATCATTTTCAAAAGTTTATAGAAACATAGAAGATGTGAAAAAGTAATGGGCGTGCATAAGATCCTATTAAGTGTGAATGCATTAAGTGCATTTTGTTAACATTGTCCTTGCAAAAGGAATAATTTTTTGGGATTAGGGGGGAGAGAAAGTTCTATAGAGTTGTAAAGACATTTGGTTGTTGAAACAGAGAGTGAAAGGTCAGAGTATGAGTTGCTTTTATAGATTTGTTTGCAAGGAATTGTGATTGTTGAAATGTGTGTTAAAGCTATGCAAATTGTTTTATTTTGTCTAATTTTTGGCCATGGAAAAACTGGTGTGGTCAAACTCTACGTGGAACCATATGCAAAAAGCTCACAAGCTTTCTAACAAATTATAATGAAATGAGAAGAGGCACAAATGAAACCCAGTAGTTCCCTAAGATTTCATGAATTAGGTATGTGTTCATTGAATGTGTAGTGAGAGAGATATCAAGTTTTATAAACACACAACGAAGCCATTTAGCAGCAATGTAGCTTTCCAGAATAATGAATATGCAAAAGTGCAATGAAGAGCTTAAAAATACATAGTCTTTTTAGCAAATGAGGTTAAATATGAACAAAAGCTAGTAGTCATTTAAGGATTCGTGAATTAAGTATCCTTGTACTAACATGCAATAGAGCAATGCAAAGAGAAGTGAATCAAGTATTAGCTTAATCTTTCATGTGTCAAATATATCATTTAACTCCCTATGTATTGCATACAACAATTCTACTATTCCTTTTTGTAGAAGCAAATGAGCAAAATAGAAACACATTATAAGATATGTGAAATAAATTTGATTGGGAAATTAAGTATGATAAATTGAAATGCAACGTATGCAGTATGCAAAATAGAAACCAACAGCTAAAAGAACAATGGTCTATTAAATAGAAAATGATAAAAAAAAGATAATAAATTTTGCAAAAAAATAGAGCAAGCTAAAAACATATAAGATTTTTAACAAAAAAAGAAAAGAAAAGAATAAGCACAAATAAAACCTAGCTCTCGCTTCACATTTCATGAGTTAACTATGTACTTGTTGGCTCTACACCCATGATCTCTTCAATACATTGTTGCACATTTTTCTTTTTGAGCTTTCCACACACCGTACTAACCATTTAGGAAATAAACACATAACTAATGTATTCAATGCCCCCACAGTCCACAAGACCTTGCTCAAAGTACATGAAATTTAATCTACTCACTTCCCCTGCCATCTCTTATAACAATCAATGCTTCTAGTTATCAAGTATGATAAACACACAACAATGCCATTGATGGATACTACACTTTTATAGAATAATGAACATGCAAAAGTGCAATGAATAGCTAAAAAATCTATAGAATTTCCAACAAGCAATACACAATGGATAATAAATATTGCAAAAAAAAAGACTAATATCATAAATTTTACCTAGCATTCCTCATTAACCTTTACAACACCAGTGAAGCATCACAAACACAAAAAGAAGTCACTCACCAATAGTACACTACCAAAGAATAACAAATATTGAAGAACAAAATTAAAAGCTAAAAATAGAGAAGGTTTTTGGAAAATAGAAAATAAACAAGAATAAGGACAAATAAAACCAAGCTCTTGCATCAAATTTCATGAAATGAATATGCATTTACTGCTTCTATACTGACCAACCCTACAACACATCTGGCACATTTTGATTTTGAAGCTTTAGTGATAGCGTACTAGCCACTCAAGCAAAAAACACATAATTAATGCATTCTCTACCCTCATAGTCCAACAAACCTTGCTCAAAGCACATGTAATTTAATGTACCTACTTTCCTCATTAGCCTTTGCACCAACAAGCAATTCTTCAACTATCAAGTATCATAAACACACAAGAAAGCCATTGACGATGACAACACTATTACAGAATAGCAAACATGCAAAACCACAACCAACAAGTAGAAAACTCACATCTAAAGGGAAATAGAAGTATGTAATGGAATTTTGCAAACATCCAATCATTGAATAAATTTTTTTTAGGTTGCTATTAGGCTAGTGTCTATCAAAGCAATCAAACCATTTTCATTACATTCCAAGCCTCTATAGTGGAGTGGATCTAAAACAATATTGATCCAAATTTAACAAGTGCAATTGTGAACATGTTGCATAGTAAAAACATGTAACAATAGATTAAACACTAACATAAGAAGGTAAAGTATTGTGTAGTATTGTGTAGTGTAATGTGTAATAGTAGAGTTTAATCCATTTGAATTATAACATAAGAAAATTAAGTATTGTCTACCATATAATGGAGAGACATCTGAGATGTAAAATAAAAGTAGAAATAAGTTTTGAGTCATAGAACATGAAATATAGTAATATAGGTAGAAGATCCAACAAGAAAAGCATAACAAAAAGGAGGAATGCAAGTTTTTTTAATTCCAGGTAGTCTTTCACTCACTTGTACTTCTTTGTCACCTACAATATCATTATTGTAATTAGTATCAAAGTTTTTTTATATATAATTGTAAGCAATTTGAGAAGTTTGAAATGCAAGCGGACTATTTGAATCACTATTGCTTTATACTTGACTATGGCATATACTCTTTACTCAGTTAGGCATATGGCGTCTATGATAACATTGTTTTGATTGAGGGTGAAATTCCCTTTGGTGACAAAGTCTCGTAGTGCAAATATCACTGCTGACTTGTCCTTGATGTAGTTTTCATATCTAATGTCCTAAAGGATAGGCAAGAGTTGTTTTAGAACATCACTTTGGATTGAGCAATGCACTATTTTCTTGTCATTCATTGTGATGACCACCTTGGGATGAAGTACATATACATAGCTCACCTCCTTGTCACAATGAGTGCAATGAGTGGTTTCTTGTTGGAGTTCACCACAAGAATTGAATTTATACTTGTAATCTGGGTAGAAAGCTTCAAATGGATTCAATCATATGTTTGTTGCTTTTAATGTCCTTGATACTTGGAACATTTGAACATAGATAGTTAGCAACAATGGTCTCATAAATTTTAAATGGAATTGCATAAATATCTTTAAAGAGTCACCTTAAATGTTGATTGCAACAAAGATGCTAATGTGTACAATGTTCTTTTGTTATTCAATTTGCAAATAAATGTTGATCGACCCATGTGGAACATGTTTTTTTGGTCAATTCTTATATTTTTGAAAAGGAATGCTGGGGTTTTTTCTTATGTAATAGTTCCTCTATTTACAAATATTTCTTTGCAAGAGTTGAATGTAGCTACAATTGCATGGTAATGACAAAGTTAGTGTTTCTTAGAAATAAATTTTATTAACGCAAACAATGGTATAAAAAAAATTAGAATGCTTTAGTGGCATATGTTGGTTGCACTTTTTTACCTATGCTCTACCTGATTCTGTTATGCCATCTTGGATATCTATTGCATATTGGCTTCCAACTTTTTTTAGCACCAATAGCTAGATCACCTATTATTCCAATTAGATACTAGGATTTGTCACTGTTAATAGTTGGCTAATAGTAGTATCAAGAATGAAGTGGTAGTCTATTGAAAAGCAAGGAAGGCTTTCAACTATGCTTGTATCTGTCAGTATTAGTATACAATCACAGTCCCTTCTATCATAATTTGTCCTAGGGGCAATATGAAAGCTTGATATTGAAATTCCCATTCCTAGAGCTATTTTCTACTCATTTTATTATACAAGATATCCATTGGCATTTAGTGTAATTGTCATTTCCTCTTTAAGGTATGTGAGATTTACACACAAAAATTCGCATGTTCTATTGACCCTATCTAATGTTGCTTTGTAGACAATAAGGGCATCACCTTGGAATGTGTTGCCAACCTTTTTTGCATTCAACTCTTCAATTGATATAGTCTTCTTGATTTTTGTTCTACAAAAAGCAAGAGAAATGTAAAAGTTATATTTGGACAATGCAAAAATGCATGTCATAGGTAAATAGGATAGGTTATTTACCGTTTGCTTGTGTCTTCCTACATTTCTTGTTCTTGTAGTTGTGGTCTTTTGTTTTGTCCATGATTTACCTACAAGCTAGTGATTTAGTATTGTAGAATTTATTGGAAAAAAATTTAGCAACAAATGCTTGTGTATGTTGAATTATAACAAAGAGAATTAATTAACCAAAGGATGGAAGGAACAAGCTGGAGTAGGTGTGGCAAGGGCAATTTGAAATATGTAGAGGTAGGAGAGGAGGAATCTGAATCAAAGGATGATGATGGCAGGGGGAAGTGACTATTTGGGATCATTAGCTATGGTGGAAGGCCTGCACAAAGGTTCGTGCTCCTTTGGATTTTTGTGCGGGAGTTATTTGTTTCAAAGCCGAGAAGGGAAAGTAGCAGATCGGGTGGGTGTAGTGTTGAGAGGGCCCTAGAAGAGGTTGGGGGTTTCTCTGAGGTGAGATATGTAGTGGTTAGTGGGGTCTTTGGATGCCTTATTCTGGGTTTTGGATTCTCCCTTAGCATTATTGCTTTTAGTGCTATTGTGGTTAATGTTAGGTGTTGGCGGCCTAGTCTATGGCTCTTTGTATTTCCTGGTGCTGTTTGTTTTCTCCTTCCACTCTTCTATTCCCTGTAGGGATTATGCAGTTGCTTGGGTGTCCTTAGGGATTCTGGGTTGAAGAAGAGGCTTATTTCTGGTTGTGCTTGGTGTAGTAGGATAGCTTGAGGGCTTTATTTGTTGGCCTTTTTTTCTTCTCACTTCCTCTAGGTTGTTTGAGTCATTTATGTGTTCTCTGTTTGGGGGCCATCTTTTGGGGGTTATGTTGGTATAGTTGTGGTCTCCAAATGGCAGATGGACTATAATACCTATTATCTTGGTTTAGAGCCTATTTTGGGTGGTTGGCCTATAAGGTAGAGTGATTGTGCTACTCAAATGAGGTTGTTCTCTTCCCTGTGCTTTGTAAGGTTTTGTGTGGGCCTTCGCTAGTGTTATCAGGGGTTTTTCTTGTTTAGAGCAAGTGTCTTTCTTCATCCCCTATTCAAGGTTTTTCCCCCGTGTGCTTTGTTGGTCTTTGATGGTGTTTGGGGATTGGTGCTTTAGCTAGACACTTCCATGGGTATGGATTTGGTGTTGTATCGGCTTTCTTCTGTGTTGAAGGTGTTGAGGGCTTGGTGCTTTTTAGAGATAATTTTGAAGACCTGGATGTTGTTGCTTGCTATGGTCCTCCTTCTCACTACATTCTCTTCCTTCTCTATGAATACTAGGTCTTTTTTTGAGGTGAAGACCTCTCCTTTGGAGGTGGAGTCCTCTCCCTCTATGATTGAGGTTTATTCTACAGATGAAGGTCTCTTCCTACTTTTCCCATTGAGGGGGACCCCATTTCTATTGAGGTGGAATGTTGGTGTGCTGGGGTGTTGTGGTTGTGGTGGGTTGGATGAGCTTGGTCTTGTCTCCTATAGAGGTGGAGAGAGCAATTGGTTTTTATGGAACACGCTCGGAGCCTCAATTTCTTGTGATGATCTCTCCTATAGAGGTGGAGAGGGTATGTTGTTGGGAAATATTTTGTCTACTTTTGGGGCTCTATTTCTGTAGACTTATAACTTAGTTTTTTTTTTTCTACTAGTGGTTTGGAGAGACTAATCTTCTTAAGTGACTAGTATGCTATTGCCTAGTTGTTGTAGTCTTTTCTCTTGGAGTTAAGGTCCCTACCAAAACCTGGTTGTATTGGGTTGTTGGTCCTGTCAAAACCAATGGGTTCAAGATCCATGTAGTTTCTTGGTTCTATGTTGGATAGTTGATTTCAGCAACTGGTTTGTCTTTGTTTTACTACTAGGCTTTATTATATTCTCTTTTGGTAGCTTGCCCACCCTTGTTTGGGTTTCGGGTCCCTTCAAAACCTGATGGTTTTGGGTCCATTCAAAACTTGTTTCTCCTTTAATAAAAATCAAATGCTTGTGTATGTTGCCATGTTCAATTGATTTAACTAGCATAGTGGAATTTTAGGAAAATAAGAAAGTGATCAGTCTAATATGTTTCTGATCTATAAATATTGCATATAGTTGTGATTGAATTTGACCAGATGTGGTCAATCAATGACTTTTGTAGACTATGTGATTTTCTTAACAAAAACTGAATTGTGTTAGTTTTTATGAAATTTTCAAGTGTTGTTTTGGCTATGTTTTGCAAGCACATGTTGACATTAAAGTCACCCACAATGTAAAGTATGTGTTTTTGTACTTGTGTATGCAATTATAGATTGTGGAATTGTGATTATTTCTTCAATAGAAGTATTAGGCCTTGCATAAATATTAGAGATATTAAGTTCATTAATGCTTTGTACTATAGTGACTGTCATAGCTTCAATATTCATAGAGTTATGTTGTTTTGTTTTTCATATGCACAAATGTTTTTTGGTGAATGTTATTATGCCATGTATTATGTTCATACCAAAGATATTAAAGGATTGTGATAATATACTAGGCTGGAAAGCTTGCACATATACTTCTTATTAACAAAAAATGTCTCATTGCATTATGTCGTAGTCATTGACAATATCATGTACATGTGTATTTAATGAACAAGTGTTTAATGTGCATAGAAGCAATTGTGGTGTGTTGTGTGTACATGTAACTTGGATATCGAGCTGCCATTGTGTAGTTAACTACACACGATGCATTTCTTCATGTACCTTTTGCTTAACTTTGAAGCTTTTGATGGTTAAAGGTTTTAGCAAAAACAATGAGTCTATTGTCTTTGTCTATGATATTGTTGCGTAAGTTAAGCCATGTTGTCTTATGCTTGTTGGGTCAAAATCCAAAGCTTGCATTGTTAGTCCCTGTGATCGGTGAATGGTTCTTGCACATGCTGGTTGTATAGGAAACTGTTTTCTAATTGTAATTTTCATGTTTTTTTAAATCTTTTGAATAATTCTAGTAATGCACAAAATAGGAACCCATTGCTTGTAAATTAGATTATTGTATTATTGTGCTAGTTTTGTGTGTTGCTACTACCCAATTGTGGGATCAAAAAAATTGAGCCATACAATATCAATGTCGTTATCTATTGTATTTAGCACTATCATTTCACTAGAAATAGACAATAACATTTTATGGTTATGCACCTCTACATCAGCTTTCTTATAGAACAAGTATGGAAGTGTTGAGTCTAAAGGTGTAGGACAAAAGCAAAGTTTGTTAAGATAGTCTATGCCATCATTTTTTTGTAAGCCTTTTCGTATTCTGTTAAGAATTGCAATGAATTTTTCTTCCTTTTGTCTCATTCATGACCAATGAGTAGCATTTTACATTATGTCTCCAAAAATTGTAAGGCATCAATTCAGTTACATTGGGTCTATTCTTAAATACAATGGAGTCAAGTACACGTTGCCCCTGGTAAAGATCACCACATAATATTGTATCAAGGTTTCTAAAGTACACTATGGTCATTTGCATGATATCTCGTATTCGCCTAGCAATGTAACATAGGAATATCAAGCCTACCAGTGTGATCTCATCGATAAGGAGCATATGCAACTGATCATAGTGCTTGGACATATTGTCTAATGCCTTAAATACTAAAGGTAGAAAATCTAATGTATGAAATGGTATGTGAAATGTTGAATGTAATGTGACTCCACCTAAGTTGTAAGCTCCTTTATCTATATATATGTAATTAATAAGCCTTTTGGTTTTTCTGGATTGTTGTTGATTGATTTTCTATAAATGTGAATTAGAGCTTGGTATATAGCTTTTGCTGTGAAAGTCTTTCTAGTTCCAACTCCTCCAGTCAAGAAAAAATGTAAAGGTTTGTCAATGTTATTCATCTTTTTCATTTTAACATCTTTAATAATTGTTTGTTGTTATTTGTTCAACATTTGTCTTAGTTTGTAGTATTTATTGTTGTCAATTAACTATGGGTGTCTAGCAAATTCAAATACATTGTGTGACATTTTATTTGGTTTTACGCGATGTATGTTTGGAAGGTCTGCTTCGATGTCATATTGTTCTGACAAGATAGTTTTCCTTGGTACGAATGACTTACTGTTGTTCTTGTCATCGAGAAAGTCAACATCTTTGAGTTCCTTTTCTATGTCACCCCATAGAGCACTCATGTTCCAGGTGAACTTTGCATGTTTTTTATAATGGATTTTTCATGGTGCATGTATGCACATTCCCATGTCTCAAAGTTGTGTTTTAATGTGCTCTTGTTTATTGTAAATGGTACATAGAGCATCAATTGCTCCCTAGAATGATTTTGTAGGTCCAAGTGCTTGTTGAAGTTAATAAAGCGTATTACTCTTGGTTTAGCTCTTGGACCAACTATAGTTCTATTTTTATTGTAGCTTGAAACAAATTCCACAAGACAGATGTCTATTAATGTTTGAGGACATTAAATAATAGTCGATTATAGATTTTGAGAGAATGTTTTCTAAATCATCTAGTTCATTGTTTAGCTATTTGAAAATTTTTAGAATGAATGTATAGTCATTATAGGACTACGTGTCAATGAAAATGCATTTTCTTGAGTTGAAGTTTAGTGGAAGTGATAAAAATGTGTGCAGCTTGTTGTGTTGACATTTGTTGCAAGTTCAATAATGTATTTCCAAGTCTAGCAATCATTTTTATCACATCAATATCTATTTTTTGGTGGTACTTACATATTCTTTTGAATGCATATGTCATTGCTTTGTCTACTTTTGCAATGTAAGAGTTGCAGTACATTGCTACAACATATGCATTGAGCACAAACTAGGCATCTGTACTCACCTTCCAAAGCTATGGCATTGTCCTTGTGAAACTATTGTTCCATATTTTTGATGATTTTCTTTGTAGAAAAAGCATTGGCCTATTTAATGTAGAGCTCAAAGCTATTATATAATTAGTTTCAAACATGTTTATTTCATTTAAAATAATGTCTAAGGTGTATTTATTGTCATAGTCTGCTTTTTGCAGTGTTTAGTACACATTGACAACATTTCAAGTTATTGTTTAAGTCTTTTGTAGTATTGGTGAAAGTATTTGTGTCTTTTGCATTGGTGGTAAAGGGAAATTATATCTAAAAATTGTTTTTCTTGGTCTTTTGCATCTTTTTGTGTGGTGATGCCTTTGTAAACTAGCCAATTTAGCTTACAAATGATCATTGCTACAAGTAATGTACTTGTCAATGAAAGCTATGATGTTTGTGTCATTATTTTGAATATAGATTGGTGCATTTTTTACCCATATTAGCATATGATCATGTTCATTTCCTTGATTTTGAAACATAGTCACTGAAAAGTAATCAATAAAATTTCCAAACATGGAGTCATCTATAAGCATCAACTTTTTCATTGCATTTATTCTATGTCTATAATATCGCACACAAGTAATAAGATCCTTTTGTATTAGTTCAAATTTGTCAATATTCATTTGAGCAATCGGTTCTTGTTGTTTTCAATCTAATTAATGTTATTCATATAATTATTTTAAGGTGGTTATTAAAGGATCCAAATTTTGTTCAATGCTACTAAAACTCAAGAATAATGTTGGTGGTCCTAGCTACTGTATCATTGTGAAAACACTTTTCTTAAGTTGTGTATAATCTAGAGATATTCTTATGCATTTCAAGTCGACATATCCAATATTTGATTTTAGAATTCTTTCAAGGTTTGGCTTGTCTCTCACATCCTTTCCAACTAGCCTATGGCCTTTTAGTTGGCCCTCTCGTATTATTTTGGACATCGTAGACAAGACTTGTAGTAAATTAGCATCTTGATAGTTTTGAAAAATATGTTTGTCGTGTGATATGATTTTTTTTTGTTTGATTGTAAAACTTCCCATTGTGTGATTTTGTGATATGTAAAGTTTCTTAGTATGTCATCATCATGTCGCTTGCCAAAGAATAATGTTGGGAAATTTGTTTCCTCAACATATTTATCTTTAAAGATTCCAATAGGATAGTTTTTTTCTGCAAGTGCAACTTCAATGATTTTATCTTGCATGCTATGTATACTTCTAGATTCTGTGAATCCATGGACGAAAGTTTCAAATGGATTCTCATGTTCCATGTCACTATCTGACTCAGTTTCAATTGTGAGAAGCTCTGTATTTTCTTCAAGTTCATCATTGATTTTCAAAAAATGTTCCCAATATTTGTTTATTTGGACATTTTGCATTTTGTATAGTATTATTTTTTACAAATTTTCTAAACTTCCATGACAATTTTTTACCATACCATGCCCTTTTGGAATGCATTTTTGTATTCCAATCATCTTTTGAGTGAAACAACAATCATTTTCATTTTATTAGTTGATTGTGGCAATGCTCTTTGTATAATGCTAATGTCAACAGAGACATTAATGATAGATACTATTAGACCTATTTGAGATCTTTTGTACCCTAGTTCCTAGATTTGTGCAAATGCAATTCTAAGTGATACAATCCATTCCTCCAGTTGGGACAAAAGCTGGACATATGGAAATGGTTTATTAGTTTGTATCTTCTATGGTAGAACATATTTTGGCATAATGAGTTGTTTTAGTGCAGAGTAGCATATATGGAATATGCAATCTCTCAATGTTATGGATCTTGATTTTACTAGTTCATAATATATTTCCTTTTGCCTGTCTTTGAATTTTTTAGTATCTTTTCCAAAGCATAGCATCTAACAAATTGTATGTGTATTTTGGTGTATCTTAAATTGTTGTTTCATAAAGCTCAAGTAGTGAATTTTTTTTACCATTGTTTGATCTAACAAGCATAGGCTAGTTTTCTTTATTTATTTTCCTAATAAAGCATTTAAGGTGTTGCAATCTTACAATAGAGTTGTGATACAGATACTCATGTTTGAGTGTATAAATAGAATTATTGTTACCACTCTCTAACTTTTTCTTTTTGTTAGCATTTGTATTTGTGTATTGTATATTCTTTCTAATTATTTTTTAAAGTTGATTTAACCTAATTGGTTGTTACACATTTGGATTTTGTGGTTGAATTCTTAGCAGCAGTTCAAAATTCCCACTTTGGGGGGTTGTATCATGGAACAAAATGGAATATTCTAGTAGACCGAGCAGATTGTTAAAGTGCAAGTACATTCTTCCTTATGGTGTTGACCAAATAAATATCTATGTATTTAGCCACTTGGATAGCCACTAAATACAAAATACATCTCCTTACAAGCCATTTTTTCCATTTACATCTTGTGGGCTTGCAATGAGGCACA
Source organism: Sequoia sempervirens (assembly GCA_007258455.2). Taxonomy (NCBI): domain Eukaryota; kingdom Viridiplantae; phylum Streptophyta; class Pinopsida; order Cupressales; family Cupressaceae; genus Sequoia; species Sequoia sempervirens. Next base: position 998,684,929 of record VDFB02271358.1, read on the forward strand.
TCTTGCATAGGTATGTGATTCGGTCATGCACTTTGTGTAATCTATAGAGACTTTTAGGGTCTAGTGCAAGGTCACATGTTTTAATTGAATCTCTATCTTTTGTTGCTAAAGAAGTTGAAAAGTAATCTACTACTCCTCTGCATAGCTCAACCAATGTGTAGTCATTATTTAATAGTGTTTGTAATGAATCAAACAAGTAGTCTTTGATGTTGTACTTAAATGTGCCTACTCTACATAGTCTATTTTATTTTAGTACATTGTCTATATTACATATCTGCACAAGGACTTTGCATATTCATACCTATCAACATCTATTGTATCCATACTTTTATTTCTTGTATCTATTCAGAATGCATATATCAGTAGATTGTTGGAAATGCTAATAGGCCTTAATATGCATATGTGTTGAATGTTATGTAGTATGCAAGTAAATGGAGGACAAAAAAGTTGTTCTTTTATATAAATGATAAATTTTTCACTACAAACAAAGAAGCAATAGTGTTCTAAAATGTTGACCTTTTATTTTCTTGTTAAACAATCAAATGTATTCACAACAATATAAATTTTTTTCTCATGCTCAAATTTTAACCAATAGGTCCCGTTAAAGGGAAACATGAGACAAATGAGCATACTCAATGACATGTTGAAAGCAAGCCATAAACATAGAGCAATTAATGCTCAATGAACTATATAATTAATAAGAACTTTATTGTAGAAATGAATAGTATATTTAATAACAGATAACAAAGTTCTTCTAGGTTTTAAAATTTGATTTTCAAAATCTTGTTTATAGAATTTGGAGAATCAAAGAAAACTTAATCAACTATGAATAGTATCTTTCATGTGTGAAATATATCATTGATTTCTTTTCTGATTGCATAAAGTAGATGTGCTATTCTTCTTTGTGCAAGATTTAATGACTAAAATTCTAATGTTTTTACAATATTGGAAAGTACCAACTAACACAATAAAGTCATCTTAGTGCTATGCATCGATCTCAATACCTTGTAATCTATTAATAGTAAATAGGTGTATATAGAAATGCTTCTCAATGTCTTGCTGGACTAAGTGCATAAATAATAAAAATGGCAAAAGTATTTCATGTGAACATGTGACACTATATTCTCAAATCGACAAAGATCTTAAAGAATATTGTTCTATATAGCAACAACATACTACTATTCTAATGCATCAATCAATCGATTTTGTTTTTCCAATTCCATATTCTCACATGTTCACATGTAACATCTTTTCCATTCTCACCATCCATGCACTCATTTGACATTGACAATGTGTACAAGACAACAAAGCATACACAAGCATTACCATTTATACTTGTTCATAATTCACATACTTTAAGGTATTCCAATTACCCCATATCACTAGAAAAATAGATAAACAATGCTTTTCAAACATGGGTATGTGCATGATCATCATGGAAAAAATAGGCCCTTAAGTGGTGAAAAGTTTAGACAAATCAGAGGTAGGCAACTTGACGTAAAAATTTGAATAATTTTGCTATATTATTTCAAAAATATGTAAGAATAGAATCTATAGAAAATTGAATGTAGTTTCTAAACTACTAGGTTTTTTTTAAAATTTATTTGGTGAAAATTTAAAATTTCAATGCAATTGTACTTAAATTTCAAGGAAAAAATAAGAAGTAGGTGTTTGTCTGACCACCCTAACCACAATAAAATGATAATTTGTTTTTTAATATTTTAGATATAAGTAGAGGACTCATGTCCTGATGTGATGTATATTTTTTTGTAATTTTTTTCCAAGTAAATAATTAATTATGAATTTTTTATTACAACTTTTAAAAAATATAAAAACTCATATGTCTGACCATCTTAACTTGGTAAAAAATTCATGATTTTTTTTTTAAAACTATAGTATGTGAAGCATAGAATGTGATGCATATTTTAGATTAAAAACATATGATACTATTTGAAAGCTATGGATATTTTTCAATCAGCCTATCAATTAGGAGTTTAGTTGTAATTCAAATAGAAAATGAATAATAATTATTTATTAAATTCAATGTAAAGAATAATTGATATTGGAGGAAAGTTGGGAATCTCCTTTAAAAACCCTTTTTGTTTCATCAATTTTTGGTAAAAAAAAAGTCATTAGCCACATACGCATCGTATCACCACTTTTTGACCCATCATGATCTTGCACATACCCGCACCAAAAGCATGTTCATAAATGCCAACTATGTAATGTCCCCATATTTTCCTAATATACTGAAACTAAAATCAATAGTAGACCTATTGCAATACAATTAGATCTCACTAGCCAAACAAGTATTACAAATGACAATGCTAAAATTAATAATTGAATGCAAATTGTTCAAGCTTCACTGCCATCATGGATTTAATGTACATGGAATTTTCCTCAAAGGCAAGTCACTGCTATGATCAAAGTAGTTTACTATTGCAATTGTATAATGCACATTGCAAATGAGACACTTATCAATTAGTCTACAACTAATGCATTAAATGCTACCAAGTGTAATATTAATTTTTGTTTAAGTAAACTAGCAAAACTGAACTCTATGTATTTTCACAAATATTTGATAGCTGACAAACTCTATTGGGCCATAACAATTAATCTACAAAATTTTCTCTATAGTATTTGCATATCATAACCCACCTAACATAACAACTTTGCAATGTAACCCTAGACCTAGAAAACATAATAATTGTGCCACTACTATCATAGTATTTAATGCATAAACTATGCATTGACTACACTTATCTACAAAAAATGTCATCTACTTCTAATTTGCTATTTTTCTTATAGGCAAATGAATACTAGAGACACATGGAAGAACTAAATAAATGAGCACAATGTGTGAAAAACAATACACTATTCATATACCTAAACCATAGAAACAACAATAAAATTTGCAAAATAGTACACAAACATTATAAATTTCTGCACATATTTCCCATTAGCTCTTCTAACACCAACCAACCATCATGTTTACCGATATGGTAATAGCCACTCAAGCAATAAATACATAATTAATGCATTCACTGCCGCCACAACCTACAAGACCTTGCTCAAAGCATATGTAATTTAATGTGCCTAATTGCTCCCTTAGCCTTTTTAACAACAACCAATACTTCTAGTTTTCAAGTATCATAAACAAATAGCCAAGCCATTCACAACCACCACACTTTTACAAAATAAAAAACATACAAAAGTCCACCATAATGGGTATAAACAAAACCCAACACTGGCCTAAGTTTCCATGAATTAACTATGCACCCACTACTTCAATACCCACTAGCTTTCCAACACACCTCGCACAATTTGCATCCAATGGATTAAACATGCATTCACTGCTTCATAACCCATCGTCCAAAATATGTCAAGTTAAATCCCAACCATAGGAAAAACAGAATAATAATTTAAACAATGCAATTTAGCTGGCATAGCAACAAACTCAAAATAAAATTTAACAATTGCAATAGCGGCCTACTTCCCTGCATAGAAATAGCTTCATGTTTATAGATTAGATAGCATTTCATTCACTATGCTCATTTATCAAAATTATACAAGAATATAACCTTCTAGTTCCTTGTCCAACAACCAACTATATGTACCCATTTGTCCCCACAACACTTCCAACAATAAGAACATAGAAAGCTAAAAACACACAAGCTCTTCAAGAAGAAAAAAATAAACAAGAAATAAATTTAATAACAGCAAGCAACTATTTGAAAAGAAAATTCAATATTAGCAACTGTAAAACTTCCTATTGACACAAACTAGGAATTACAATAGTGGCCTTCTTTTGAACAAAAATAAGTTTCACATTTATGAATCACATGACATACCATCCACTATGCTCATTTGTCTACTCAATAAGTTAGTTTCCTGAACCAAGCTTCTCCTTTATCATTCACAACTCTTCCAAAGCATAAATTTTATGCACGTTTGAAGACTTAAAATTCATTGGAATTTTAAGAACAACAAGCAACTATTTGACAAGAAAATTGAACAAATGCAACTGTAAAACTTCCTATTGACACAAACTAGTATTTGTAAAACTTTCTATTGTTCATAGGACAAAGAACATTTGCAAGACAAAGATTTGTTGAAAATAGTTTATTTATCCAACAACTAACTAGGAAATGGAAAAATTGAATGCCATATTGCAATGGTTTCATCTGCAACTAAAAGACAATAAGAAATTTATATCTTTTTCTATTGCTTGGAGTACACCTTTTATTGATTTTTGATAAACTAAATTCATAAAATATGAAGGAAATACTTTTGATTTAGTGAAGACATGTTAAATGCATTATATGTTGTCCATAAGCATCAAACATAGAATAAAATGATAAAATTTGCTAAAAAATAGACCATCACAATATTTTTTGTAAACATTGAGGCATTAACACACAAATTTTGCAAACTTTGGTGATAGGCTAATAGCCATTGGAACACTCAATAGATAGTCAATGCATCAAATGCTTACATAGTTTAAATCATGCTAGCCAATGTGTTTTGTTTTAATGGTTATTGATTTAGCCACAAAAAACTATGCTATTTGTCAAAATCATTCAAAGAAAACTATATAGTCTTTGCACAATTGTAAGGCCTGATAGACTTATGAAACATGTAATAGGGAAATGTTGACCTAAAAACATACAAGTTCTTGCACAGATAATAAACACATGAAAATTAGCACAAATGAAACTAATTAGTGTGTGTTTAACAGACTATTGTCTTCAAATCACTAGTCATATTGTTTAATGCATTAAACATGTTTGGATTTAATGAAAAAATAATTGGAAAATATATAATGTTCTCTTTTTTTCTTAATTTACTTTAATAAAAATGAATACTCCAAGAAATAGAAAAAAAAAAAAAGTTTTTTTATTATCTATGAATTGCAATTAAGAGTTGTGCAATAGTTGGAAGAATTACTCATTTTTTGAATCACCCATCCTAAATTAGATGATTACATAGCGCGTTATGCACATAATGATCATGTCAACAATTTGGGGCACATGCATCAAAACACTCTTTCTCTCCAATGCATGCAGTAAGAAGTGCTATAAAATTCATAACGAACACCATGACTTGTAATTTCTTGACAAATGTCAAGAATGTTAAAGTCACAACAAATGCGAGAAATTTTATAGCACTTCTCTGCATTCTTTGTAGACCAGAATAGCTACTCTATTTCCTTTTCCCCGCAATCTTAGAAGAAATACATTTTTTGTGAATATTTAATCAATGAATTGTACATCCCATGATTACAATTATATAGATTTCTCTTTGCAAAAGCAACATGCCCATCAAGAAAAAATAGTTGCATGTTTATGAGTTACACAACATGTCATTTACTATGCACATGTGTCTATCTATAAAGCCAGTTTCTTGAGAGACTTAAATTTCATTGCAAGCAAAGAAACAAAATGATACAAGACTATGACCTTGCACCTTATTCTTGAAGAACCAATTCTATTTGTAGCAATATAAATCTTTGTCACCCACTCTAGTTACAACCAATGGCCCCTATTACAGTTAGAAATTAGACAAATGAGAATAGCCCATGACATAGAATATTTTATCCATAAACATGAAACATAAAAGAAAACAATAAATTCTAACAAATGTCATAAAATTAAATCCAATATGTGTGAGCTTTATCACACAAATTACAGTTAATGAAATTGATACATAACACTTGCAAATAAGTCAAATTCTATAATCTAGACACTTCTAGTTTTATATCCATTAAATGAAAAATGTCCAAGATGTATTTGGAAGCTAACAAGTATATGAGTAGCAAATGCATACTTAATTCTTATTTGTTTATTGCTTGTTCAAAAGGTTGTATGTTTTTTTTTCTCCATGTTATCTATTCCTCTGTAAAACCTTTTAACCAAAAATATTGCTTGTTGTTACAAGGTCTAAGGAAAAAAATGCATGTAGTCCATGAGTTTACTATTTCATCTATTGTATTTCCTTTCTAATTAGTCACTTGGCCAATGACATTGTGTTGTTTAATTTTTTTTTGTTTTTTTCCTATAGTCCAGATTTATATTCATATTTTTTGTTCTTGAAAATTATGGTTTATTAATTCTCATTTCACTAAATTAGAAAAATAAGGGGACATTATACATTCTAGGAAATATTCAATCACAATGTAGTGAATACATGTTTAATCCATCAAATGCAAATTGCACATATTGGAGAGCTAGTGCACACTAATTCGTGAGATCCTACACGAGTGTTGGGTTTTATTTCTACTAAGTTTTCTTTGTAATAATGAGCAACACATGTAGTTATCAAGTATGCTAAAAAAACACACTAACCAGTCATCAATAGTACATTGTTCCTAGACATATGCTTATTTGTTTCATGTCTATGGGAAACATATTATCTTGTCCAACTTGCATTCAATATACTATTGTTTTTTATATGTCAGGCATACTATTCAATTTATGAAACATGCAATGATTGTTTTAGCATCCGATATCTTGCTATGAAAGGTGGCATACTTTGCATTCAGGAATTGAATATTTGAAAAATATATAACATGCTCTTATTTTTGCAAATTTCTTTAACAAAAAAAATTAATGTGTACATGAAGCAATAGAGAGACATAATAAATATTTATTATCACTCAACTGCAAATGACACTCTTGCAATTGTAACCTACTTATTAGCAATGTATCGATACTAAAGAAACAAATGCATGCTTAAAGCATTAAATACAAAACTTGCGATCTATCATGGAGAGCTGGTACAAAGACAAGAAAATAATGCTTGCCTAATTTGCATGTTGTTTTTTTACTGTTTGTTGAGAAGCTTGCATTTTTTTGGCTGTGAGTTTTTGTGTTCGACATGTTTTTCATTTTGTGTAGTGCTTGTGGTGTGCTATTGGTGAGTGGTGCATCTATTTCTTTTCGAAACTTAATAACTATAATGTGGGTACACATGCAGTGAACACATAACTAATTCCTAAAATCTTAGTGAAGTTCTTGGTTTTTTTTGTGCTTATTCTCATTTAACTATTGTTTGTTGGAAATCCAGTAGGTATTTTAGCTCTTCATTGAATTTTTGCATGTGGGTATCCATGCAGTGAATGCATAGTTAATTTATGAATTTTTAGGTGAGTGTTGACGTTTGTTTGTGCCTATTGTCATTTTTGTATCATTTGTTGAAAATCTAGTGAGTATTTTAGCTATGTTCATTATTCTATAAAATTACACTATTGGTGAATGGATAGGCTGTGTATTTGTGATACTTGATAAGTACGTGGGTGCACATGCAGTCAACAGATAACTAGTTCATGAAATGTTGGACAAGTGCTGAATTTTATTTGTGCTTATTCTTATTTTATTATCATTTGTTTAAATATTATGTGTTTTGTACCCCTTCATTGCATTTTTTGCATGTCGATATATATGCAATGAATGCATGGTTAATTCATGAAATATTAGGCAACTACTGGGATTTTCTTTTGTTTATTTATGATTTTTTTGAAAAGCTTCTAGGCTTTCCTAGCTATTGGTTGCACTTTTGCATGTTCGTTATTCTATAAAAGTGCATGGGTGGTGAACAACTTAGCTGTGTGTTTCTAACACTAATAACTAGAAGTATTACTTGTTGTTACAAGGGTAATGGTGCAAATGGGTACACTGAATTGCATATGCATAAAAGGTGATAACGAGTGAATGAATGCATTAATTATGTGGTTATTGGTTCTGTGGGTAGCAGCATACCAGCAAGCCTTGGAAAGAAAAATGTGTGAGATCTATTGAACACCTGGTTGGTATTGACACAATGATCACATAGTTAATTCGTGAAATCTAACATGAGAACTAGGTTTGTGTGTTTATGATACTTGGTTGTTATTACAATGGCTAACAGGGAATGTACACAAAAAATTACCATGTTGGTATATTATTTTGCAAATTGTATCAATCTTTCTATGGTTCATATTTATGAATAGTGTATTATATGTCATGGACTATGTTCATTTGTCTTCTAAATGGGAGGTTTACTATTGTATCAATTGCACTTGCTTTTCAAATAGTTGCTTGGCCAATGAAATTGTATTGTTTAAAATATTTTTTCCTTTTTCCTATAGTCAGGATCTTTAAGGACAACATGCAATACTTCTAGTTATCAAGTATCATAAGGACACAATGAAGCCATTCATCTATAGTCAAATTTTATAGAATAACGAACATGAAATAGGCTAAAATACCCACAAGCTTTGCAACAAATGATAAATAAATGAGAATAAGCAAAAATAAAAGCCAACACTCGCCTAAGCTTTCATGGGTTAACCTAAGATTTCATGAACTAACTATACATTCACTGTATGTTGGAGTAGGTGAACTTTGCAATTGTATAATTTGCATTGCATATGGCATTCATGTCTATCAATCTAGAGCTATTGCATCAAATGCTACTAAGTCCACTATTTAAATTTTTTTAAGTAAATTAGGAGAATACGAAATTATATACTTTTGCAAAGGAAATTGAACAAGTGAGTGGAAGATCACATTCTTGTACCATTTTTTCCTTTTGTTCAAAATGAATTTAGTGAACAATAAAGAAAATTACCATGTTCACTACCTCCACTATCAACAAGACCTTGATCAAAGCATATGTAATTTACTATACCCACTTGGCCCGTTAGCACTTGTAACAAGTAATAAACTAAACATTTCTTTAATCAAATTCTATAATCTGAACATTGCATCAAAGGTGTCACTATAATACTAGTGATTGGGACCAATCCCAATGTCTAATAGTCTATTGTTACCAGAAAAATCAATAATTTTTTTGATCTTTGAGCTAGGTATTCTTCCTTGTATAGGCGTACAGTGCATTTACTCTGAATTCATTGCTTGCATAGACATTACCCTGCCATGAAAATGAATAATAGGCCTACTCCAACCAATAGAAGAAGAGGTAAATTATAATTTTCAAAGATAGAAAAGATGTTCTTAAATCCCAACTCTAGGAAAAAGACCAAAAATAAAGAGACAATTTCAAAAGAAAATTTAGTAAATGCAATAGTAAACAAGTTGTTTGCATTCACTATGTTTTTTTATAAAGTGGATGCTATTGCTTAGTGACATATCCACACAAACTAGGCAACTCATAGAGCAGCTCAAATAGAAGTCAATCAATTTTCAACCTAATGTTTCATGTTTTAAATAGATTACCTATCTCTCTCTCTATTGCTTATAGTAGGTCTATCAGTCCTATTGTACAAGCAAATAAGAAAAATAGGAACATACTACAAAATTTGACAATAAATTTCATTGGCCAACTAACTATCACAAATTAAAGTGCAACACATGCAATAGGAACTTTTACTTTAAAAACATGTACATTTTGTATTGCTAATATATTGCACATTGAAAAGTTGCAACACCAGAATTTAATCTATATTGCCTAGCATACAAAGGAAGAAGATGTCAACTGGAAAACCAAAAACAACAGAAAGTTTTAACTCACAGAACATGAGATATAGTAATATAGATAAAAAAAGAGAAGACTACATCAACACAAATATTTAATGTCTAAATGCATATTGTGCCAGCTTTACCTACAAAATGATATATAATGAAGTAAAACAAAACAACACAATTGATTTTTGCAAACATTCAGTCATTAAATCCAAATTTTACATGCTTTGCTATTAGGCTACTACCCATGGAAGCAATCTAGCCATAGTTAATGCATTCTAATTATGTACACTAAGAAATATCTTAAGCAATATTGCTCTATATAGCAACAACATACTACTATTCCAATGCATCAATCAATGGATAGATTTATTCCAAGTCTATATTATCACATGTTCACATCTAACACCTTTTCCATTCTCACCATCCATGCACTCATATTGACATTGACAATGTGTGTAGGACAACAAATCATACACAAGCATTACCCTTTACACTTGTTTACAATTCACATACTACGAGGTATTCCACTTGCCCCATATGACTAGAAAAATAGATAAATAATGATTTTCACACACCAAAAACATGTTAATAAATGCCAAGTATATAATGTCCCCATATTTTTCTAATATACTAAAACTAAAATCAATAGTAGACCTATTGCAAGACAATCAAATCTCGCTAGCAAAACAAGTATTACAAATTACAATGCTAAAATTAATAATTGAATGCAAATTGTGCAAGCTTCACTGCCATCATGGATTTGATGTGCATGGTATTTTACTGAAAGGCATGTCACTATTGTGATCAAAGTAGATCACTATTTCAATTGTATAATGCACATTGGAAATGGGACACTTGTCAATCAGTCTACAACTAATGCATTAAATGCTACCAAGTGTACTAAAGTAAACTTGCAAAATAGAAGTTTGTATTTTCACAAATATTTGACAGCTAAAAAACTCTACTAAGCCATAACAATTAATCTACAAAATTTTCTCTACAATATTTGCAAATCACAACCCACCTAGCATAACAACTCTGCAATGTAACCCTGGACCTAGAAAACATAACAATTGTGCCACTATTGCTATAGTATTTAATGCATCAACTATGCATTGACTATTGTACAATGCAATACACTTATCTACAAAAAATTTCATCTACTTCTACTTTTCTATTTTTCTTACAAGCAAATGAATACTAGAGCCACATGAAAAAACTAAAGAAATGTGCACAATCCATGACAAGCAATACACTATTCATATATTTGAACTACAAAACAAACAATAAAATTTGCAAAACAATACAAAAAAATAATAAATTTTTACGAGCATTTCCCATTAGCCCTTCTAACACCAACCAACCTTCATGCTTACTAATATGGTAATAGCCACTCAAGCAATAAACACATAATTAACACATTCACTACCCCCACAACCTCTAAGACCTTGCTCAAAGCATATGTAATTTAACCTACCTACTTACTTCCTTAGCCTTTTTAATAAAAACCAATACTTTTGGTTACCAAGTATCATAAACAAATAGCCAAGCCATTCATGACCACCATACTTTTACAAAATAAAAAATATGCAAAATTCCAACATATTGGGCATAAACAAAACCTAGCACTGGCCTAAGTTTCCATGAATTAAATATGTGCTCACTGCTTCAATACCCACCAACTCTCCAACACACCTCACACAATATGCATCTAATGGATTAAACATGCATTCATTGCTTCAGAACCCATCATCCAAAATATGTCCTTAAATCCCAACTATAAGAAAAACACAATAATACTTTGAACAATGCAGTCTAGCTAGCATAGCAACAAACTCAAAAGAAAACCCAACACTAGCCTAAGTTTCCATGAATTAACTATGCACTCACTGCTTCAATACCCACCAGATCTCCAACACACCTCACACAATTTGTATCCAATGGATTAAACATGCATTCATTGCTTCAGAACCCATCATCCAAAATATGTCCTTAAATCCCAACTATAGAAAAATACAATAATACTTTAAATAATGCAATCTAGCTGGTATAACAAAAAAATCAAAAGAAAATTTAACAATTGCAATAGTGGCCCATTTCCCTGCATAGAAATAGCTTCATGTTTACATATTACATGGAATTTCATTCACTATGCTCATTTGTCAAAATGATACAAGAATTTGACCTTCCAGTTCCTTGTTTGACAACCAACTATATGTACCCATTTGTCCTCGCAATACATCCAACAATAAGAATATAGAAAGCTAAAAATGCACAAGCTCTTCAAGAAGAAAAAACCAAATAGGGAAGAAATTTAATAACATCAAGCAACTATTTGAAAATAAAATTCAACAAATGTAACTATAAAACATCCTATTTACACAAACTAGCAATTACAATGGTGGCCTGCTTTTGAACAAAAATAAGTTTTGCATTTATGAATCACATGACATACCATCCACTATGCTCATTTGTCTACTCAGTAAGTCGTTTCCTCAACAAAGCTTCTCCTTTATCATTCACAACTCTTCTAAAGCATAAATTTTATGCACATTGGAAGACTTAAAATTCATTGGAAATGTAAGAACAACAAGAAACTATTTGAAAAGATAATTCAATAAATGCAACTGCACAACTTCCTATTGACACAAACTAGTAATTGCAATAGTGATCTACTTTTCAGTGAAAATAAGTTTCATGTTTATGAATTGCATGATATACTATACACTATGCTCATCTGTCTATTCAGTAAGTCAGATTCTTGAACAAAAATTCTCCTTTTTCATTCACTACTCTTCCAAAGCATAAATTTTATGCACATTGGAAGAATTACAATTCATTGAAAACAAAGGGGAAGCATGATACAATAATCTTACCTTCCAGTCCCTCGTTCAATAGCCAAGTATATTTTCACTCATATAAAACTAAGCCATCAACTCCAATTGCAAGTAATCATTCCTATTATAGCAAAAAATTAAGCAAATGACCATAGTCCATGACAAATAATATGCTATTCATAAACCTCAACCACACAAACAACCATATTATTGCAAAAAAAATACCAACATGATAAATATTTCCAAGCATTTCACATTAGCCCTTGTAATAGCAACCAAGCAACATAATTAACACATTTACTACCCCCACAGTCCACAAGAACTTGCTCAAAGTATAGGTAACTTAATGTACCCACTTGCCCCATTATCCCTTCTAACAACAACCAATACTTCTAGTTAACAAGTATCAGAAACACATAGTGAAGCCATTGATAGCCACTACACTTTTACAAAATAACGGACGTGCAAAACTGTAACCAATAGCTAAAAAACCCATAGGCTTTTCAACGAACGATAAAAAAATGATAATATATATTGCAAAAAAATAGACCAACAACATAAATTTTACCAAGCATTCCTAATTAACCCTTGCAACACCAACCAAGTATCATAAACATAGAAAGAAGCCACTCACCAACAATACAATGTCATAGAATAACAAACATTGAAGAATGAAACTAAAAGCTAAAAACACACAAACTTCTTAATAAACAACAAAAAAAAAAGAATAAGCAAAAACAAAACCCAACTCTCACCTCAAATTTCACGAATTAACTAGGAATTCACTGCTTTTGTACACACCAACCCTCCAACACATCTTCACATTTTTCTTTCCAAGCTTTCCTCATAGCGTACTAGCCACTGAAGCAAAAAACACATAATTAATGAACTCTCTTCCCCCATAGTCCAACAGACCTTGCTCAAAGCACATGTAATTTAATTTACCCACTTGCCCCAGGCCCTTCCAACAACAAGCAATTCTTCTAGCTATCATGTATCATAAAAACACAACAAAGCCATTGATGACCACTGCACTGTTATAGAATAACAAACATGCAAAACCCTAACCTATAGCTAGAAAACCCACAAGCTTTTGAATAAACGATAAGCAAATGATAATAAAAATTAAAAAAAACCCAACACTCACCTAAGATTTCAAAGTATGGAAAACAAATAGACGGCCCACTCACTAATTGCACACCATTCCTTAACCTCCTCCCTCGCTCAAGCACTACACAAAATCACAAGTGTCTAAAATGGCAACACAAGCTTCACAACAAACAATAAACAAACAATAAGCAAAAAAAAAAATAGTTTCCTCATATTTCATGTATTAACTATGCAACGTCTCCTTGCGTATGCACCAACTATCCAACACATATCGTGAAGTTTTCATTTTAATGAATTAAACATGCATTCACTACTTCAGTACACACTAGCTCGCCACCAAAACTTGTGCTACATGCATCCCCTGATTAAATATTTTCTACAACATATAATGTTTATAATGTTCCTCAATTTCCCTAATATACTTAATGGAAAATAAAAAATCTACCTACTCAAACCAATAGAAAAAGAGAAACCATTTTTTTCTTGCTCAAATAATTTGAGCAAAAATCTCGACTATAGGAAAAAGACAAAAATATTTTAAACAACACGATCTCATTGGCCAAGCATCTAATTATAAAGCAAATGCAATGATTACAATAGTAAACCTTCCTATCGACATGAACTAATATTTCAAATTATTTTTGGGGGTTAGAAGAGATATATATAGAACATATTTTTAGATAGCTATATAATTTCTTGTTTATTATATAAATATATTTTAGTTAATTGATTAAATGTAATAAATATAAATTTAAATGAAATAAAGATAAATAAAATAAAATTTTAGGTTTGTAATAGTGAAAGTATAATTTTGGTATGTTTTTCATTTAAATTATCTTTAATTTAAGAAAATATATTGTTGAGCTTTCATGGATCAGCTAGGAATCAAATCTAGGACCTTTCATTTGCTATTGGAGTGCTCTACCAACTGATCTAATGGCCCTTATAGGACCAACCCATCTTTAGTACAAGTTTGAATTATTACCAACCCCTCTTAAGCCACACTAATAGAATTCCTGAGGATCCTAGCCTAGCTTGGATCTAATACCATGTTGATCGATCATGCACTAGCTAGAATTCAAACCTAAGACCTTCCATTTGTTGCTAGAGTGCTCCACCAACTGAGCTATTGACCCCTATAGGACTAGCCCATATTTGGTCTAACTTTATCTTATTACCAACAAATTTTTTAATGCATTTATAAACTTATTAATGAAATATTTTACTATAGAGTTGTCTTTGTGCAACTAGTTCTATTTGTACTCTTTTAAAAAAAAAAGATAAAGTTATATTTCATAGAGAGAGATTATATCCATTTACAACATAAAGGCTTCGACATGTTGTGTTAGCTAATAATAGGGCTAAATGAATGGGTGAAGCCATAATAGTGGTTTACAATTCAAGTGAGGAAGGAAAACTCACAAAAAATGAACCCAAAGCAAAAAAAGTGATTTTAGGGGTTCGTACGAACCTACTAGTTCAAGCGAACCCATTAGGTGTTCTCCCGAACTAGGGTTCAAGCGAACCCCTTTGAATTTTGGCCAAAAAAAAAAAACCAAGCAGTAAGGTTCTAATGCACCCCCTTGAAGGGGTCTCGAGCGAACCCCTTTGGGTTCGGCCGAACCCCTAGGGGTTCGTTCGAACGTCCCTTGCCCCTTATCCCCCTCCCAAGACACAAAAATAGTCTAATTTTTTACGCTTCAGAGCTCGGGTTGAGGATGAAAATGGAGAAGTCTTTAGAAACACATCTAGAATCAAGTATTCCTCAAAACGAGCTATCCAACGAATATAATTTTAATATCTTTTTATTTTATTATGTATTTGTTTTTTTAGTTTTATTAAACATTGGTTTTTCACCGAAAATGAAGGTCTCTGTTTTACACATGTGGAAAAATAACAGATTATGAATTTTTTTTTTGAAAAATATGAGTGCACTAGATATTGAAATTCTTGATCAAAAATAAAATAAAATTGAATTTTGATATATACAAAAAAAGTTATGGATTATACGGTTGCTCTATGTCTGAATTGGAATTGGTTTGACTTTGAAACTTGATTAAAGACAAAATATTCAATAAAAAACTATCTAACCAAGTGGAAGCACTAGATATCGAAGTTACAAATCTAAATTTGAAAGAATTAGAATTTTATCCTTCATGGAAAAAAAGTTATGCGTTATATGGTGTGCATCACTTTTTGAAAATGTTGTTTTTTGGAAAAAACCAGTTTTCGTGGGAGATGGAAAAAAAAATACAATCTGATTCCAAAAATTTTGAAAAAAATATTTTTAGAATCTATAGACAAAATGTGATGAGACTCTAGTTTGCATCATCTTCAAATTCCTCATGGTTTAGCCGCTATAGGTGCCTGAATGTGAAGATTTAGTTAAAAATAATAATTTCAGTGTCCAGTTTGGCCAAAAATTGTAAACCACTATTATGGGATCACCCGAATAAAAGTACATTTAGCCAAATAGCTAGCCAGCTTATTACATTCCCTAAAGATATGTATAAAAGAAATTGAGTAAAAATTAGGAACCATTTATAGAAATTTCTCAACAACATAATCCAACTAATAGGAAAGATTATTATAATTTAATTTGTTTAAAAGATTATTATAATTTATTTTATTTAAAAGACTATCCAAGATCATATAATCCATCTCACAAATAAAAAATTCCATTCTAACTAGGAAGATTTAGTCAATTCATCAAGAATAGCATGGGCCTTCATTTGATTATTAAAATAACATTTCATAGAAGTAGAAACAAAGAAATGAACTAAACCTTGATTATCTTAATCATATTGATAACCTATTGTAGCCTTTCAATTATCTTTGGAGGATCCATCAAATTAGTTTTTAGAAAACCTAAAGGATGAGGAGACCACTTATAATCCTTTTTCACTTTTTTAGATGCATTCAACCAAACAACATCCATAGAAAGAGAAGTTATAGAAGCTAATAGACCTAGACTATAAGAAATTTGGGAGTCAAAAGTGGAAATCAATTCATCAAGGTAACGAAACGTAAGATGTTGGATGGCGTCGCTAATTCTTGCTTGCCGAGCTAGGGCATCCACGCCCTAGCTCCTTCCTGATTTTTTTCTAGTTGTGCGTCGTGTGGTGAGGGCTTTTGATTGCGGGCTAGGGGCGTGTCTTCTGCAAGTCTTGGTGGGCAGAGTTTGGTGGGCATTCGGTGGCTGGGCATCTTAGTTTTCTCATGGCCTTCCTTCCTTCTATTTCCTTTGCCGCTTGGTGGATGCAACCTAGTTTTTGGGTGTGGTTGTGGCATGTGTGGGATTCTGTTTCTTTGGTAGGGTGTGCTTGAGTTGGTAGGCGATCTTCACTTGGTTGAGGGTGGGGTTTGGTGTGAGGTGTAGAGCGTAGTCTACATGCTGGGGCTGGTATCGTTGGGTGTTTCGGCTAAAGATTAGTTGTGTGCCTTTATCTGAGGTGGTGTGGGGTTGTGTGGTGTATTTTCCCATGGGTACCCTTTCTGTTCTTGGGGCTTTTGTGGGTTTGCATGTCAGATTAGGGCATTATTTTTTCCTCTATGTTGCACGGGGAATCTTCTGGGGTTTGCTCCAAAATGGACTTTCGATCGACGTTTGGTTCGAAACCCTCTCTTCATGGTTCGAAAGTTTTTAATAATAACCTTTTTTCGATGGAACCTAAAAAAGTTGAGATGGGCTCGGTAGGAGGGCCTAGAATTCCAAAGATTAATGGGTGCCTTGAACGATGTAAAGAGAGGCCGAATGTAGTCATTCTGATGGAGATGCTGGCAGAAGATATTGATTATTATTCAAGGCATTCTCTTTATTGCAAATTCTTGGGTTTGAAAATTTCTTTGCAATTCTTGGATAGATGGGCTCAAAGGACATGGATGCTTGAGGGAGAGATGGAGGTCTACCTCCTAGCAAATAATTATTTCATGGTTACATTTGATTGTATGGCTAATTAGAATAGGATTTTTGAAGGGGGCCCATAATTTTACAACCAGGTGGGCTTGTTCATTAAGCCATGGCATGCTGGCTTCAACCCGATGGAGGAACTTTTGAATCAGGTTCCAGTTTGGGTTCATCTTCCAAGGCTCCTAGTGGAATGTTGGCGAGAGGATTCGTTGTACTTATTAGCCTCAAAGCTGGGAAAAAATGTGGGTTCGTCACAACAAACGCAATTCAAAAAGGTAATGACCTTTGCCCGGTTCTGTGTAGAGATTGACTTAAGTAAGCCATTGCCAGACTCTCTAGAAGTAAGTACAGGATATTATTCATGGGTGCAATAGCTTGATTATGAAACGCTACCTTTCTGTTGTCATTTCTGTCATGAGTATGGTCACCTCTAGCATAGATGTCCAAAGTCTAGGCCTTTGGAGGCTCAATCTCCTTTGCCTTCGAATAATCCGCCCAGAGTGGATAAGGGCAAGGATCCCATTCAGGGTTTTTGTGGTAGGGAAGATGGTTTTATTCCCATTAGAGGCCGCAATAGAAATAGAGGTCATAAAAGGACTTTGAAGGATAGGTAGGAGGAGTACACCTTCAATAGGTTTGAGGTGTTGGAGGATCTTAGTCAGTAGGAGGTGAACCCAGGTTTTTTGGATCTAGATCATGGGACTTTGGATATTGATCAACATGGCCCTGCAGTTGAGGTAATGCACGCTCCCCATCAGGAGGGGGTACGGGAGTGCCTTGCTCAAAGGAGGTTGGGAATGATCTTGGACATGAAAAGCCCAATTCAAAGGTGAGTATAGCTCTGCTGGTTGATGGGACTTTAGTCCTGGAGACAAATCAACAGATGGGGGTTCAGGATGATTTGGGTGGTAGTGCTAAGGTAGTGAAAGATAGTGTGGATAAGGATCACTTCTTGCAGAAAGTTGGTTCAAAGGTGGGTAAGAAGAATATTAAGACATCCTCTCAGTTGGGTGTTTTGCAAAAAGTTCTCAAGAAGGGGGGGCCGGAGAAAATCTCTAAGCTGGGAAGGAAGAAGGATGAGGAAAAGATTAAGATGATAGGGGAGACTTTGGTGGAGTTGGGGTCATTCAAGACTTTAGATTCACATTTTTCATGCCCCTTGAAATGATAGTTATCTCTTGGAATGTACGGGGCTTGAACAACGGCCCTAGATAAAAAGCTGTTTGGGATTTGATTAGGAGTCACTCGCCTGATGTTCTTTTTCTACAGGAGACCAAGCTCTCTATGGAGGGTATGATGGAATTAGCTCCTAAGTTATGGATGAATGGTGAATGCCAATCCACTGGTGTTCAAGGGTCTTCTGGAGGGGTGGTGTGCTTATGGAACCCACGGAAGATCAACCCCCATTGGTGGGTGTCTTTTAAGTCCTCCCTTTCCTTGGTGGCCTCTTGTTTTATGTCAGGGGAAATTGCTCTCTTCTCCAATGTGTATGCACTTGTGGAGTTAAAGGGTAAACAACTCTTGTGGTCCAACATTTGTTTAGTTTGTAGCTTATTTCCTTACCATCCTTGGATTATTAGAGGTGATTTTTATGCTATGATGGAGCTTGCGGAGAAGCGGGGTGGTATTGCAAGGCTAGAGGTTTTTGCTTTGTTGCTTTGGGACAATATCTCTACTCTGAATCTTATGGATATCAAGCCAGACAATGGTCCTTTTACTTGGAATAATAGGAAAACAAGAGATGCTTCTATTTCAGAAAGACTTGATAGATTTTTGGTGTCTAATTTTTGGTTGGGGGATAGGTGGAGGACTAGCTCTAAAATTTTGGATGGTCGAGGTTCTGACCATTGGCCTATTAAGCTGGTAGCTAAGGTGCCTCATTAGTGTGCTAGATAGACCTTTAAGTTCCAACTCATGTGGCTTAGGGATGAATCTCTTCATGATTTGCTCCCTGGTTGGTGGGATCGTGGGAAGCCAGCTTATGGCACTGCTATGTACTCTTTCTAAAAGAGGCTCCAGTATGTTAAATACAGGTTGAAAAGATGGAATAGACAACATTTTGGTAATTTGTTTTAGGAAAAATAGAATGCATAGGATAATCTGGTCCAAATTACCAGGAAGATTCGAGACCAAGGCCTCTCGGAGGAGCTGAGTTTGTTAGAGGTTGCTGCAACAAAAGAGCTTGAGGAATGGGAGTTAAGAGAGGATATTTTTTGGAAACAGAAGTCCTGAATTGAATGGCTTCAGGCTAGTGATCGAAACACTTCTTTCTTCCATAACTCAGTCAAAGATCGGAGACAAGGTAATGATATTTCTTCTCTCTTATTGCCTGATGGGGAAACTTTGTCCTCTTTCGCTTCTATTTCTGTTGAATGCATTTGATATTTCTCTACCTTATTCTCTGAGGATTCACCTCCTACAGAGGAGGATGAAGCAAGGATTCTAGATTGTATCCCGAAGCTGGTAACTAATGAAGTGAATGAATCGTTGCTTCCTCCTATTACCTTGTCGGATCTTGAGAATGTTGTATTCTAGATGAAGAAAGGTAAAGCCCCTGGGCCTAATGGATTCCCAGTTGAATTTTTTCAGGAGTTTTGGGAAGTGGTTAAATTGGACCTCTTAGAGGTTGTGCAGGAATCCTTTAGGCATAAAAAAATGTTGAAGTCCTTGAATGCTAATTTTTTAGCTCTTATTCCAAAGGAGGGAGCTAATTCCTTGGATCTTTTTAGGCCTATTGGGCTATGTAATGTTGTGTATAAAATTATTACTAAGCTGATTGCGGAAAGGCTGAAACCTTGGCTTGATGGATTAATCTCCAAAGAGCAGGGGGTTTTGTTGTTGGCAGACAGATCATGGATGGGGTGGTTATTGCTGCTAAGGCCATCCATTCTATGGAATCCTCAAAAGATAAGTCTATGTTTATCAAGTTGGAGATGGCTAAAGTGTATGATCGTGTTAAATGGAGCTTTCTGTTTAAACTTCTTAGAGCTTTTGGCTTTGCTGAGGGTTGGATTGAATGGGTCAGGAGTTGTGTCACTTCCTCTTCCTTTTCGGTGCTTATCAATGGTGAGCCCACTTGTTTATTTAGTGCTTCTAGAGGCCTCATACAGGGAGATCCCCTATCTCCTTACTTATTTATCCTTCTTGTGAAGGGCCTGGGAAGGCTCATTCATGCTCAAGTTGCTAGTGGCTTGCTTCAGGGTTGGAGTTGGGGAGATGATATTCCCCCTCAGTCCCACCTTCAGTTCATAGATGATATGACATTTATGGGTAGGGAAAAGGTTTGGGAGGCTCTCAACTGGCGCAGGGTGTTGGACAGTTACTTGGCTGCTTCCGAGCAGCGCATAAATGAGGGGAAGTCATTCATCTATTTCTTCCACACTCCTAAGGGTATCCAAAGGAGAATTGCTTGTATTCTTTGTTTTTGGATTGGCTCGCTTCCTTTTTCCTATCTTGAAATCCCTCTTGATGTTCATTCCCTCCCCAAAAGGTTTTGGCAAGAGACTCTTGATAAGTTTCGAAGATTGGTCAATCATTGGACTTACAGGTGGCTTTCTTTAGCCGATAGAGTGACTCTTCTAAAGTCGGTGGTCCAGGCTCTCCCTCTTTATAGATGCTTTGTTCTTGCTGCTCCTTCAAGTTTTATTAAAGATTTTGAGAAATTATCTCGTTAGTTTCTGTGGGCTGGTAATCTTCTACATACAAAATGGAGTTTGGTGAAGTGGGATGTTGTTTGTAGGCCAAAGTAGGAGGGGGGTCTTGGTCTATGACGGATGGATTTGAATGGACAAGCCTTGGCTGCTAAGTTGTATTGGTGGTGGTGCTCACAACAACACATGTGGTGGGCTAAAATTCTGACCTTCAAATATTTGGGGACGGTGGAAAGTAGGGAGGTTGCAAGATTCAGTATGGAGGGGAAAGGTTCTATGATTTGGTGTACCCTTAAAAGGGGTGCCAAGCTAGTTAAGCAGGGACTTTTTTGGATTTGTAATGGGGGTCGGGATGCTCTCTTTTGGCATGATTCCTGGGATGGACACCCACCCATTGTGTCCTCTCATCCCCACCTCCATGATTTGTGCTAGATTTTCATGGGGGCAGATTGGTGTCATGTGGCAAATTTCAAATGTCAACAATCTTTGGGTCAGATTTCTATGTCTAGGTGGAAGGACCCCTTGGATTGGCCTCCTAGTGGTGTGGTGGAGGATCATCAAAATCTTGCTATGATTTTATCGGGTCGTGCCTTTAATTCTCTCCATGGGAGTGATGTGCTTGCTTGGGGTCCTAATTTGAAAGGAAAATTTTCAGTTTCCTCTGGTTATCAAGTTTTGGATAAACAGGTTTTTGGGAGCTCCCAAATTTCTTGGTGGAATCATGTTTGGAATAAATTTGCTTGGCCTAAATGTAATTTTTTCTCTTGGCTTGTGGTTCAGGGTAAGTGTCTTACTTGGGATAATCTTTGGAAACGGGGATTCCAGGGCCCCTCTAGGTACATTCTGTGTGGTCAGCATGAGGAATGCTTACCGCATCTCTTTTTCAGTGTTCTTTTGTTAAGACTATCTAGCATCATTGGTGGAATCTTTGGAGCTCACCGTGTTGCCATGTCTCTTCTCTGGAGGATTTTTGGAAGAGACAGGGATCTGCTCCTACTACAACCTCTTTTCTTAAAATTGCATGGAGCATTGGTCCTAGTTTGATTTTTTGGAAAATTTGGTTGGAGTGTAACAGAAGAATTTTCCTAGATAAAAGCTTGCACGTGGGGTAACTTTGGAGGAAAATTCTTGGGGTTCTACAAGAGACTTTGACTAAAAAATGTGACTTATCTGTACCGATTGGTCTTGGGGACTTGGGTGTTGTGAATGCCCTAGGTCTTGTCACAGGGGACAAGAGTAGTTTGAGAAAAGTGCATCGTAGACGAGGGCATGAGAGGGTTTCTCGTGAGGGATTTTGGTGCCCGCCTGCTCAAGGGGAGCTAAAAATCAATACTAATGGGTCGTCGAAGGGAAATCCTGGGCATGCTAGGGTTGGTGGTATTGGTAGAGACAGCCTTGGAGTGGTGGTTTTTTTTCTTTTCTACGTATCGTGGTTTGTAGACTAACAATCTTATGGAGGTGAGTGTTATTCTTTTGGCGATTGAGCGTGCGGTTGCCCTTGGATGGTGGAAGATTGTTTGTGAGGCTGATTCTCAGGTTGTTATTGATATGTTGAATAATAAAAATTTGGAGGATGTGAATTGGCAGCTAGCTGTGGTTGTCAAACAAATTATTTTTATGTGCTCTACTTTGGAGTCCATTGTTTTCCGTCATATTTTGGGGGAGTGGAATAAGGTGGCTGATGGGTTGGCTAGATGGGCGTTGAAAAAGACTGATTCTTGGCATGTGGATGATTAGGGTAATCTTCTTGAAGACATGGCCCCTGTTCTTGAGGAGTGGGTTGCTGAGGATATGAGGTACTTCTTGGGTGTGAATTAGTTCTTGTTTCTTGGGCCCCTTGTGGCTTCTTTCTTTGGTTTTTGTAATGTTGTTTTGATTCAATAAAGTTTTTACCCTCTTTTTATTAAAAATAAATAAAAAATTCATCAAGGTAACATTTAGTAACAAAAATTTCCTATAGTGAAAGTTTTATTTTCTCTCATCAAACTTAAATAAGAGGGCTTTGATGATCTTGAAAATCTTATGATTTCTCTAGAGCTAGATTTGTTAGAGAATAAAAATGAGAACTAGACCCCAAGAAACAATCAAAGAAAACACCGCTATAGGTAGATGCCCTATACTATCCAAAAATTCAACTAAGTATAAATTATATTCTTCTTCCATATTTCCTACCACAAGATCTAGACATCTAAGACAAAAGGATGCTAAAAAAGAGATGTGGATCCTTTTTCTCACTATTACCACACAAATATTGTTGGATGGACTACTAAATCCTCTCTTCAAAATATTATCCAAAGAGAGGCATATTATGCCTTAGAATATAAATTAAAATATTGTACTTTGACCAACTAAATTTGATCCAAATTTTCCTCCACTAAGAAAAATCTCTATTCATACCATTCCTCTACTTTTTTTTATGTGTACTTGGTATTATTGGTATTTATCTCTTTGCTTATATGTACACAATCCCTATTCAAATAAAATATTTATTTGATTTTAATAATTAATCCAATTATACATTCCTAGGAAATATAGATCCAACCAAGCTATCTAACCTATGGTGTGGCTATCAGTGCAAGGTCATCCTCACAAGCAAAATCTTGATTCATTTGAATCAATAATAAACATTGAATAGTTAGTTGATTATTACCAACTTGTACTTTGGTGTCAAATGGAATTTTCACAAACTCTTGCAACTTAGTGTTATGTTTATCTATTATAAATAGCTACATTTTCTCTCATTTTTATCATGGCATGACATCATAAAACCTTAAAATATATATGTTCAAAACTACACTTAAATAAAGTAAATAATCTATAAATCATGTCTATCCACATTCATCCTAAGTATATATAAATCGCCTAATAATTATTCTAGAATTTATGTGCATGTTTGAAACTTCCTATCTATCAAGTTAATTTTAAATACTAATTAAAATTTATTAAAGAAGATTAAGTGTTACAAAAAAGTATCATAATCTACTAGTCCACATTTTAAGTAAACCAAAGGAAAAAATGTAGACATCATAATACCTGTGGAGTTAGAAAGAATGAGTGATTTCACAACCTCAAACCAAATTTAGAAATAAAAAGATGACCCATTATAATGCATCGAATAATAATATGATTCTCATCTATAATTATGACCATCTATTATATTTTAGATTGAAATACCTATCAATTTCATTATCTTCATGAATTAACACATATTTTTTTATCATAGATTTATTCATTCACTCTATTCATTGTTAGAGTGAATAGTTTATCTATTCACTATACTTACATGTACTTAGGTTGGTGAGGTTACACAATATAGAGTCTAACTAAATGCACAACCTTTTAGATGTTGTGTGGTTACAAAAAATTTCAGTAAACCTCATGTGGTATCTTTTTGAGATTGGAATACTTTCCATCTTACCTCAAAATGTACTCATTACTTGGCATCAAGATTTATGACTTGGTCATAGAGGTTGTTGGTTTGCACACTCCAAGTGATCCTAAGATTCACCTATAGGATACTTGTCTATCCATTTGTGCCACATCTTGGGGAGCTTGCCAATCCACATGATAGGTAGATTGTCTCTTCCTTTCCTATCTATGTAAGGGTTCCTCATTTGTACATTTGGGTCAACTAAATACAATATTTAACATTCTTCACTTGTGCTTGTGTTTTTTTTCATCTCCATGATCTCCTAATTCTTATATATAATCTCTATGAAGGTGTTGTTAGTGTGTCTTACATATCTCTTCCTTCATAGATTTAATAAATATATGTCATATTATAATAGAGATCCTTAGTTATCTCATTAACTCTTTTCTCAATGATCCATTGACTTGTGATATTAATGATAGTTATGGTAGAAAGGATTCATCAAGTGCTTTATCTATGGATTAAATTACAATGTCTTATAATGAATTATATTTATAATGGCATAACAACCTAGAATCATATGATATAAATTCATCTAAAAATCCTTCTAGGTGATGACCTTTGTGGTAATTATTCTTTCACTTTTCTTTACTATCCATAGATATAGACAATGATAACTTATCATATGGTCAAATTAATTATATAATGATGCCTTAGTGATTTCAATTAATGTATCTTTTTAATTAATTTAGTTTTTAGGACTAAAATAAAATTCAAATATTTTTGTGGAGAAAGGGAAATTTTATGGGAAAATAAATTAATTAATATCTAACTCTTAGATCCAAATGGATTATTATTTTGCAAAAAAAAATTTACCAATTAAATGTTATGATTTTATTATTTATGTGTAATTGAACAAAATATATTAAGGAAATTTATAAAGAAGAAAAAGTATAATCCCCAAGGCATTTGACATCTTTGTTATGTTTGGTTTTATGATAATTTTATAATTGAGCATTAGGAGGGAGTTATAAAGAATCGTGATAGATTCTCTGACAAGAAATGAGTAGTGGAATTATTAATTAATTATTTAGGATCATATTCATAATTATTTATGATATTTATTATGATTATTGTTAGAGTAATAAGTTATTATGCTTAATTAATTACATCACATTGATTAATTAATTAAGTCACTTATTCCTCTTTATTACTTAAGCTAAACTTAGGCACATTAATAATTAATTAATTATTAATTATTGAGTGTGCACACTAGGGTTTCATTTAGGGTTTCCTTTTTAGGGTTTCTTGATCTCCTTCATAAGGATTGATCACCTTTGTAATAATTGATTCTCTTAATGCATTTTTACTAAGAGGTTTACAAAGCATCTTTTTGGTTCTTCATATCTTTTGCATGTGATAGGTATCCATCTTGCATGCAGGTGATCTTGGATTCTAACATGGTATCAGAGCTCCAGACCTGCAGCTGCCTGTTCGTTATCTGAAGATATTGCCTCTCTGTGAGTTTCAAGTGCAAGGGTTTCCACAGGCATCTTTTCTGCAAGATCTGGGGGTAGCCATTTTTTTGGGACACAATGGGGTCAAACCCTAGAAACGCCTGTCAAATCGTCGATTTTGGTGCAGTTAATTTTTGAGGCAAATTTTTTTTGCCTGACGGCCTTTGTACCGCCTTTGTGCACGATCGAGGAAAATTGTTTTCCAGGTTCAATTTTTATAAAAGAAATTTTATAAAAATTAAAATCCTTTTTTAAAAAAAAACGAAAAAAAAAAATGTAAAAAGTTTTTTAAGGCTTTTAAAGCCTGTGCGGCTGGGTACCCCCATACCCTGCCGCGGCAAGGCTGTACGTCGCCGCTGGTAGGGCGGGGCCCTACCCACCGGCCACCTCCGCCGCCACATTCCCCAGCAGCAAATTTCGCTGGCAAGCATTGAAACTCGTGGCAGCAAAAACAAGCAGGGAATCTTATAGATTCCTCAGGTATATTCCGATCAGCGGAATTTTTTTTTTCCGGCAATGGTACACTTTTTCCGGTCGTCAATTTTTTTTGCAGGAGGTAGATTTTTTCTGTCGACGGCCAGATGGCCGTCAAATTTTTTTGCAGTGAACCGCTGACGTCAGCATGACGTCATCCGTACGGGCGGCCCCTCCTTGCCCCTCCTAACCCTAGTTTGCCCTAAAAGAGTAGTTTTTTTCTTTTGGCCATAACTTGGGTATACGGTATCAAAATCGGGCAAACGAGATATTGCCGGAAAGCTGGTTCTGAGCACTTTCTAGAAGTACTGTTTATTTTTTAGTATCTTACTGTTTTCCTACATTTATTGCTGTTTGAAGTCAGATGTACTTTTTATGCTTCCGAGCTCATAAATTTTTGCCACGATCTCCATTTTTCGCCTCGTTTGAAGCGTTAGAAAGGTATTGAGGAGCTCTATGTTGCTGTCCATGCACTTTTTCTGTATTTGTCCCAAGTTTATCAGTTAGGCCAGATTTGGCCCGATGGGTTGTTTGGCAATTACTTGGATATTTTGGCAGTTGGGAGAGTGCATCTTGCATCTTTGCACTTCGTTTTCAGTAATACATCATTCAATAATTGCTTGCTACTTCATAGATTCTAGAGTTGTTCCTGTTTGGAGTTTTCGAGTGTTCTATGGCATCAGATTTTCTGTTGCTTTATCATGATTGCTTGAGTCAATCAGTGACTCTCATCCGGTTTCAGTAGTATACAGAAGAATATTTCCTTGCTTGCCTATATCAAGTTCCAGTGTTACTCTACAGAGTTCTTCCAGTGCTTCTTTGCAGCATGTTATCTCATTGTAAGGGGGGTTTTGTCCCATGGGTTTTTCCTTCTCTTACTCCTTATTGCATTTGTAAATGGGTACCTGATCAGGCCTAGTTGTCGGGACCCATCTTTGCTTTCATGCATCTTATTCTAGTGTTTTAGCTTCTTCCTAAGTTCATCTTAAGGGGGGGTGTTAGAGTAATAAGTTATTATGCTTAGTTAATTACATCACATTGATTAATTAATTAAGTCACTTATTCCTCTTTATTACTTAAGCTAAACTTAGGCACATTAATAATTAATTAATTATTAATTATTGAGTGTGCACACTAGGGTTTCATTTAGGGTTTCCCTTTTAGGGTTTCTTGATCTCCTTCATAAGGATTGATCACCTTTGTAATAATTGATTCTCTTAATGCATTTTTACTGAGAGGTTTACAAAGCATCTTTTTGGTTCTTCATATCTTTTGCATGTGATAGGTATCCATCTTGCATGCAGGTGATCTTAATAGGTATCCATCTTGCATGCAGGTGATCTTGGATTCTAACAATTATTGTAAGTGGATATAAGAGGATGACATTTTTAAAAAAATAACCTAATGGAAGGAGTTATGAGATCATTTTTAGTGGGCCTATATATGAGAGGGATTATTATAATTTATATTAATTAATTTTTAATTGGTATATTGGGGAGTTGATGTTTGGGAACCTATTTTGGGACCTTATTTTCTATTCATTCTAGGTTATATCAAATTTTCTTCTTATCTTGGGAAATTGTATTCATCTTTCAATCTAAAAAAAATTCCCTTAGAATTATAGATGAGAAAATGACATCCCTTGGGTTTGTTAAGGTAATTTAATCTAGGAAATACATTTGTTTTGAAGGATTTTTGTAGACCTAATGAACAAGCATTCATTAATTATAAAACACAAAAAATTCTTTGAAAAAACCATTAATATATTCTTTTAACTCATAAAATTAATGAAAAAAATATATTTGCAATTCTTAATGAAACATAAAAAATGATAAAAAAATCATTGTTTCATTTGAACATAAGGGTGAGTCAATCAAACCTAGATCTTAATCCTTAAGAAAATATGACATATTTGAAACCAAATTGAAATGATGTGCAATGCTCAAACTAAATGAATTATAAGACCTAGAACATGAAATAAAAATTCTTGAAAGTATAGGAATTGAAATCATAGTTTGTAGGAAGATCTAAGATGGGTACATACACATGTACCAGTGACCAAAAGTAGGTTTTGAGCTCTGGTGAAGGACAGGTTCACCCTGGGGTGAATGGGTCTTGGTTAGGGATTCTAAATACACTTTTTACAATTCTTTGATGAGGGATCTTAGCTTTTGTTTTTCACATGTTCCACTATTAGAAAGTTATAAATAAAATTTGAAAATTTGTTTTTGTGGCTCAACAACAATGATGACAACTTATGCAAGAATGTAAAATTGCACTTTAAGATCTTCAATCCTTCTTCAACTTGCAATATGCACATAATTTAAAGAGAGGGAAAAGAAATATTTGAATGGGGGGTTGCTTTAGTGAAACACCATATTGAATAATTAAACCTTGGAAGAAAGATAATGACAATGGAGAAGGAAATGATGAATGGAAACTTGTTTGCTACAACTCACCAGACCTTCAATGGCTTCACTTAGAGGACAAAAAAAAAATCACTCCAAGGAACTTGATCTGGCTTTTCTTGGTGGATCTGGACACTTGAGAATGCTTGGAAGCTTTAGGATCAACAATTCATTTTATGTAATACCCCTCATGTTCCTTTTTGGACTTGTTATTTTTCTATGGTTTTGCTTGATACTTTTAGAGTTTGATAGTTACTATTTATTGGTTGGATTGGTGGATTGGATAATTTAGACTGCTTGATGATTATTACTTTATTTGATGACATGGATATTATGATATGACATTATGGTTACATTAGGTTTGGTGATTAATTTAATTATAGTAGTATATTGTGATGCAGTGGATTAGTATTCATTTTATGATGATATGATGTGATCAGTTAGTTTAGCAATGTTACTTTATACTTGATGTTGTAATTGTTATTATAGATTTGGTGAGGGGACAATGTAGCACCAATCGTTTGCAAGTTCCTTACTACGCTACGATTCCTTCTCACTATGTGATGTATTTGATTATATATATACATGTTGTACACACCTCATTTGTATGCAGGAATTGCAAGAAAAAAATATCGATTCCACCTGCTTCGGCAGGATAGGGTGAGCATAAAATTAACCCAATAGGCATGAAGTTGAAACAGAAATGACAAGGAACTCACCCCGTCCCAAGGTTGCCAACCCGTTTCATGTTTAGTGGTATTGTGTGTCTTTTACCTTTGTCATTTTTGCATTTTATAGTAATTGTTTGTGTGAAAGTAATTATGCTATTTGTTTTGTGTTGGTGTTATTGTATGCTATAATTTAAATAACTAGATGATTATAATAAATGTTAATAATAGCTATTGGAATAGTTTTTATTAAAATATAAAAGTCTTAAATTAAAAACCATGTAATTTTTTAAGGATAAATAAATTGAAGGTGTAAATTAAACTATTTAAAATTGGTATTTAGATAATTTAATGAAAATAACATGTTGAGGATAATTAATGGAATGAAATAATTAAATAAGTTAAATTGTGAGAATTGCAAGTATAAATTTGCAAAAATCGAAATTAAAACAAAAAGTGTTGTTGAATAGAAAGAAAATCAAGAAAATAAAGAAAAGAAGAAAACATCCAATGAATGTTGAGATTTTTGGCTGAAAGGATGGTGATGAAATAGAAAACTTTTTTTAATTCTGATTTTTAGAGTTTTCAAAAAAGAAGAAGATATATTTTTATTTAATAGCAAAATTGAGAGGTTTTCATTCACGGGAAAATTGACAAAAGCTTCAGAAATATTGAGTTCTCGAGAAATTAGATCCTCTCTTGTTTTCTCTATATAATTTCTTTCTCTTTCATTGTTCTGGAAGAGAGGCTCTTCTGAATTAAAATCTTAGATTAGAAAATTGATCAAGAAAATTGGTGGAGAAGTTCTAAAGAAAGAAAGGGGAACTCTTCAAAAAGGCTGTTTGGAATTAAGAAAAGCTTCATCAATTCTTCAACAAGCGTAGGACTCCAAGTTCCATTCTATTTCCTTTATTTCTCTGAATCAGTAAAAAAAAAATTTAATAAAAAAATGTTCTCTATAAAAGAAAAACCTTTTGAGATTTAAAATTTATTGGGTAGCAAACCAATGAAAGAAATTTATTTGGGTCTCTGAAAATGTCCAATATTTTTATGATTTTGTTACGGAAAAAAAAATGTCTTCCTCTCTGAATTAGATGAATTTATATATATATAAACATATATAGAGATATATATTTATATATACTTGAATACACACACACACACACACACACACACACACACACACACACACACACACACACATATATATATATATTAAATTTATTTGGAAATTTATTGGCCCGAATTGTTGTGGTTGGCCATATTATTATTATTATTATTTTTAAAGTTTAAAGAAGTTGAATGGGGGAGGCAGATGGGCCGTACCCTCCCCTCTATTCCATTGGACAGTGCGGGGCTGCCCACAACAGTCCGTAGATTTCCATGCGCAACAGTCCTACGGACTGCTATGTGTAGTCCATGTATGGGCAGCCTTGTTTTAATTCATTTCATATTATATAAATATTTATATTTATATGTATATATATATATATATATATATATATATATATATATATATATATATATATATATATATATATATATATATATATATATATATATATATATATATATATATATATATATATATATATATATATATATATATATATATATATATTTAATATACATATATATATCTACGTATATATATATATACACACACATTGATTTCTCTTATGATTATGAAATTATGAATATGACTATAAATTATTCATGGAAATAGTCAAATTTTATTCATAACATAATTATTATCAAAATGCTATCTTCAAAATTATTTCATTGAATTGGGAAATATATCTTATTGGATAATTGCAAATGAAATAAATCAAATTGTGGATATTGTTATGTTACTTGCATTATGGAATCTTGTTAGATTGATTTGGTTATTTTTTCCTTATTGTTATGTTATCGTTTTGACTTGTTCGAAGTGGGAACCTAGTTGGGTTTAGAAACCCATTTAGGGATATCATGTACCTTAGGCTTCGAGAGGCTTGATTTCATTGTTAAATGATGTTTCTCTTTTCAAGTGCTCTTGTTGTGGCAAGCTATTTGGTATCATTATTTTAAAAGGGTTGTATGGGATTTTGTTGAGATTTTGTTTGTGTGCTTTTTAGCGAGATGGGTAATGCCTCACATGTCATCTATAGAGATTTAATGCTTTGTTCTTTATGGTACAACCCTTGATTTTGATTATGTTTTGGGGTCTCCAGGGAGAGTGGCTCTTCGTGGGGGTCGATGCCTCAAAAGGAGGAAGGGCTCATGATAACCCACGTAAGAGTTAGATTAACAAGTGAAAACCTAATAATAGAACTTAGGGGGATGGGTAGTAATAACATAATAAGATAACCTTGGATACCTCATCTATCCATTAGGGCTATCGTAGACTAATGGTAAACTGAGAAGGTCATGGTTGGCTAGTCGTTACCTCATCCTCATGAGAGGTTAACAGCTCCGCATGAGTCACCCTATGGGGCTGACACCTCAAGTAGGAGGAAGGTCTAAGATAACCATAGATGGGGGCCCGCGCCTCATGTTGGAGGAAGGGATAGGATAACCCATGTAGGACTATGCAATGACACTCTCCACTAGTTGCCCTTATGTTTGAATTATTGCTTGCCTCTGCAAGTGTGTTATGACTATTGTATTGGATTTACTTTGCAAGTGGTTAATGGTTGTTTCCTTTGATTGATTTGTGATGTGTTTTATGGCTTTGCATTTATTATGATTGGATCTTGGATGTTGTCGCTTATGATCTATGTAATCTCTTGTTGTTGCTATTGGAGTTATTGTTATTACATTATTCTGTATTGGAGTTAGTCTTGTTGGCATTCTTGGTCGCAGTAACTTCCTTGTCACCTCTGAGCACGGGGGGTGGTTTCTTCTAAAACTCATGTGGTCAGGTGGAACATGCTCCACACCCATTGGGTTCCCCA
Source organism: Sequoia sempervirens (assembly GCA_007258455.2). Lineage (NCBI taxonomy): Eukaryota > Viridiplantae > Streptophyta > Pinopsida > Cupressales > Cupressaceae > Sequoia > Sequoia sempervirens. Next base: position 998,717,273 of record VDFB02271358.1, read on the forward strand.
TCTACATTCGTTCTTCACAGTATCCTAAAGTTAGGTGGAGCTTGTACCAGATATTCATCTTGTATTTCACATATTCCTTGTATGATGTATCTATCCCACATGTATGGGAGGGTTTGATGTAACTCATGTATTGTGAATAAGTAATGTATTAAAAGATGATGTTATGTAAATGCACTCTTGTAACCATTCACAATTTATGAGATTTATTATGGTTTGTATCATGTGATGTATTTATATATTTATGCTTATGAATGTATGGATGTTATCTCTTGCAACTGTATATTTTAATGTCTATGATGGATGTAAAGATTAGTTAAGTTATTTAGCTTTATTTGTATCTTTCGTTATGAGTTAGTTATATGTGATGTGACCTCGCGTGCCCCAAATGACTTAGATGTTCATGATGTTATCGTGTAATGTAATTATGTTTAATGGTTCATTATATGTTTACTTTGTTTTATTTAAAAAAAAATGTGTGCATTGTTGTTGTCCTTTGGGGTTTGCATGACAGGCGTTACATGTTATCCTTCACAAGATATGAACACATGTAAGCTTGAACATAATGATCAAATATTGAATGTTACAACAAATGACTAATAAATCTACTGTTGAATTCTTTTTGCAATAATATTTTCTCATATGAAGTCTTGTAATTGATCTTTAAACAACAAAATGATAAAAAGATTATGCATTTATAGGTGTTTATCTTATTTCCTAAAAAATAGATTTCAAAAGTTGAAAATTGAACATTGAACTTGAATCATTAAAATACCACCAAAAATATATTTAAAAATGGGTCCTAAGACTTAAAAGGGACCCATTTCACCCTTGGGAAAATGGGTCCTAGCCTAAAAGTCCAATACATTCACATTCCAAGGTGATTACAATATTAGTTGCATTTATTAAATGTTGGTTCCCTTTTAGAAAATGGGATAAATAAGGCTTAGGAATGCATAATTTAGAAATTTAGGAGCTTAATTATCTCCAATAAATTAAGGGACCCAACCAAAGTGTGAAATTATAAAGGGTATACAATTTCATGCACTACATTTAGCCCCCACTTTAGTGAGTATAAACTTATGCTCAAAATCCCACTAAAGTAAACAAATATGCATCAAGAGAGGTCCAAGTGTACAAATGTTAAGAAAGATAGAATGAAAAGATCAAGGAGGATGATCAATCCCCCAAGATCAAAGCTCCCATGGTGAACCAACATAAGGACAAAGGCACACAAAGATGTGTAAGATACGTGTAGAAAGAAAAATACACAAGCATACAATATAAAATCTAATGCAAAAAGGATGGACTAGAACATTGTGTTATGCCACATCCATCAAATATGCTCACATGGGCTAGTGCAGTCTGGTATACACTAGGTGAGCACCAAAGGAAAAATGAGAAACACACACTAGGTCTACAAGGTGTGGACTCATATAAAGGGGTGGTAGATGGGAAGGTCACACAAGATCTATAGGTCTCCCATACATCAACCATACCAAAAGTTATACTCCTTGATAAATTTGATAAGGTTCCACCAAATGATCAATGTTATGCCAACATTATACTAAGTCCAACCTCTGTGAACAAAAGTAAAGACAAAATGCTATCATGTCCATGCCAAAATGAGATAATGCCAATGTATGCCCCCACTTTTTAAAAGGAATTTCTAAACACCATCCAGTGAAAAATTACTTTAAAGTAGAGAATGATAAATAGGAAGTTACTATGGTTGAAGGATTTCCATTTATTAAGAATAAATAAGAAGTTCTAAAAGAATGTTTGGAAAAAAAACATAAAGTTAATTTTCTAATTGATTTTTCTAGAAAGGCTATACAATCTCTTTAAATTAATCTTATTGATTTTTGCAATTTTATGGAAATTCTTTATTTGAATAAATTCAATTACCTTATAACTTGTATTGATAAATTTTCCCATAAAACATGGAAATAATATTTGTATAAAAAAATTAATTCATTATTTTTTTGAGTTCAAATAGTAATTTGAAAAATAAAGAGGTCAATACATAAAGGTCATTATATCAAATAATTGAGGAAATTATAGGTAAATGTGTTTTGTTATTGTTTGTAAACATAAGGTTTAGAGATATTTTACCATTTCCTACATACTCTATAACAAATTGGAGTTGCTAATGGGAAGAATATGAATACAGTTTAAATTAATAGAAGCATGATGAAAAAAAGAAAAGAAAGAAAGATAAAAAACTAGGGTAGAGGAAATCACTACTATTGTCTATTGTTAAATAGGAGCCTCATAAACATGTTATATGGAATAAATACTATAAAATATTGGTTTTGTATTCTAAAAAATATTTCTTATTTTAATGTTAATGGATATGTTGCTTAAGCACACTTACCTAGATAAAAGAGAAAAAAATGGATGAAAACATAATTGAATATTTGTTTTGGCTATGGTTATAAAAGTAAAGATTAAAAAATATATGATCTTATAAATAAGAAACTAGTCTTCAATAAAGATGGCATATTTGATGAAAGAGCATAATATGCATTAGAAAATGATAAAAATAATGTGATTGGTTTGGAGAAACATAAAGCCCCTATGATAGATGTAGGAGAAGATGAATCTCATATACTTGTGTTCAATGAATCAAAATTAACTAATAACATATAACTAAAATCCTTGAAAGTGGAGATATAGACGTATCAAAAATACCAAACAAGAAAGAAAAGAAGGCATCCTCCATCTCTCATGATGGACACTAATTTTGAAAATATGACCACAAGGTCCCATACCAAAGTTATTTATGCCCTCACAACTAAGTTATGTGTATTGATGAGACAAAAGAGTTTATTGAACCAAGTGGAGTGAGAGTGTGTCATAGTCATGAAAAGTGAAATGATATATATGAATGATGTGATACTTAAATTTTGATTGAGTTATCCTTATTAAGGGAGTTTTAAGTATACATTGATATATATATAACTAATAATAAATATGAGGGATTACTAATAAAGATAAGGTTGGATTGGTTGTAATAGAACTTATGCTCAATATGAGGTATCAATTATATATAAATATTTCCTTATGTTATAAGAATCAAAATACTTTTAGACTAGTCTTTCCTTTAGCTACTCAAAATAAATGGATTGTTCATCAAAATCTGTCAATGGTACATGTTTTAATGGTTATATTGATGAACTTTATGTTTCTCAACCTAGGTTTTGAATTATCTTTTAAAGAATATTTTTTCATGGGTTGAAGAAGGAATTATATGGTATGGAATAAACACCTAGAGCATTGGTATTCTTGAATTAACTCCTACTTGTATTACAAAGGTTTTGTAAAGAGTTGGTCTAATCTTAATCTTTAAATTAAATATTCTAGTGAGGATACTCATTCTTGTTCTCTATGTGGATGATTTGATATATAATGGAAAAAAATTCTGTTTATTTGAATAATTTAGAAGAATAATGGTTTCTAAATTTGACATGATTGATTTTATACATATACATTATTTTCTTGGTCTTAATGTTTTACAAGATAAATATAGTATATGTATGTAAAAAATATATGTTTTAGACCTTTAGAAGTTTAATATGTAGGATTACAATCTCATGGCCACATTGATGGAGGTTCAATTTAAATTATCCCACTCTCTATAGACAAGTCATAGGTTTCTTACTTTACTTTATCATTACCAGGCCAAATATCACATACATTGTAAGCTTGGAATCTGTGTTCATGTTAGAACCCAAGGAGACACATTAAAGTGTTGAAAAAATTATTATCATGTATATTTAAGGGACATTGCATTTTTGTCCTCATTTTTAGGGTGTTTGCATTAGATCGAGACTGACAAGAAAAGTAGCCAAATAATTGATATTTTCCATTATCTTGTTTTTAAAGAATATCAATAACATTGTTTTATATTGTTTTATATTCCATACAAGATATACATGTGTTCTACGATTTATATAATGTGATCACATTTTATGTTCTATACAAGATGATATTTTTTGTAGAACATTTATATGTTCTAAAAATTGATCACACTTTTTTAAACATAATAATAATAATAATAATAATAATAATAATAATAATAAAATAACACATGATTGTGTTTTTAAAAATGCAACTGTGTTATGTAATGTACTCCTTCACTTTTTTACTTGAAAAAATTCCACCCTTTCAACTTTGAATGGGTTTGGATGGAAAACCTAAAGGGTTAGCCTTCTAATTTTCTCCTATTTTGATATACATTTTTATCTTCAATAATATCTGTCAATTTCAACATCATTATATTTTCTTATTTTGTAATAATATTTGATAAACTTATCAATAAATGTTGAACATTTTAATTTTTTAACTGTATAAGTATTTTTCTATTTGAAAATATTAACATTTTTTATTTTTATATATTTTTAAATATTTCTATATTCCTTAAATACATGCGTATTGATTTTCTTTTATAACTTTTGATCTATTTATCAATTTTTTTAAACAAATTATAAGATTGTTCTATGATTTATTCTTTACACATTAAAAATTCACCTTTTTATCATTTTTGTGCAAGTTATATGACATGCACACTTAATGATTTAATTCTTAGCATGTACAGTTTGAATATTCACCAAAAAAAAGAAAAACAATAAAAAATATGAAAAAATAAATAACTTCTATTATTTACTCTTAAATATATTTCTACTAAATAGTTTCTAAAAATATTGATTACAACAAAAAATAGGGGGCACATATTAAACACTATCTTATAATTTAGTAAAAAAAGTATTGAACACTTTTGTGTGGCACAACAATTTACCCTCTAATTCCTAACCATTTTTATAAATATTTTGTAGAGTAGAAACCAAAAATTGAAGTACTACGATTCTTAATTTTATTGTATATAAATTTTAAGTGTATGCATGTGAAATTTTCCAACCAAGTTCAAATTTAATTGATTTTTAAAAAACTGTCACTTTTGACCTCATTTTTGTCCCCTATTTCCATGCACTTATACTTCATCATTCAAAGAAAGTGAGCCAGTTGGAGATATTGATTTACATTGGATGGGTTTTATAGATGATCAGATGTATACTTATGCTTATACATTCAGTAGGGGAGAGGGGTCCATAATGGAGCAGGGTTCAATAGTGGGCATAGAAGTAGTCCTCAGTTGGCCCCATACTGGAGCACATATAGAAGCACATGAGTTGCCAAATAAATTGTTGTAAAAATTTGGGAGTGATTTGAAATTTCCACATAGGATTTTGAGAAACCTAAAGTTAGGGTGCTCCACTATGGGCCCCTCTCCCCTATTGTTTCTACAACTATTTCTCAAAAATTCAAGAAACAACCCATTGTATCTCTTTCTACTATAAAGATTAAACACAAAAAATTTCATTTTTGTCACATGTCTAACAATTTGATTAAAGAGAATGTTACAAGATCATCAGCAAATCTAAAATTGTGGAGGATATATGGAATAAGCCAATGATTTTTTGTTTTTATTTTTTTTACAATATTCATTATGAAGAGAATGGAAACAATTATGAATACTTGTCCCAATCAATTTATATATGACAATTTTGTGTATGCTCTTTATGTATATGTGTGTGTTTGTTTTTGATAAAGAAAGCTGCATTTATAAGATGCAGTACCCTATACCTTGTACCTCCTATACCCTATACTCTAGAGTCAAAAGAGCCAAAAAAAAAAAAAAAAAAACCAAAAGTAAAAAACCATCATCAAACAAGTAAACTGCATTTATAAGATGCAGTACCCTCTATACCCTATACTTCCTATACCCTATACTCTAGAGTCAGAAGAACCAAAAAAAAAAAACAAAAAGTAATAAACCATAATCAAACAAGTAAACTGCATTTATAAGATGCAGTACCCTATACAGAAGTCCAGAGAGCCAAAAACGATCATCAAATAGTCCAATAACAGAGACAGCGAAAAAAACACCAAAAACTATCATGCCGATAATCATTAAATAGTTCTGTCATATTTATATACCTTCAATTATTACTATCAGCAAAACGAAGGAGCGAGTCAGCTCCCAACACCATCCTCTATTACTATCCAGTTCTCGTATGTCTCGGAAGACATCATTCACTGTCTCATTAAAACCACCCGCAGAAATTTATGATGGAATGCGGCTTTTGTGGAAAGAGTGAATTGTTAATATTTTCCTCATGTTCTCAGTCTGTATGGGACATGTCTTTTGAAGGAAGAGGGAGTAGTTCATAAAGTTGTCCTCTCCCCTCAATTTTGGCTCTCTCCTATAGTTAGTTTCTGTACTATTCCAATCGGCCCAATAGATAAGCCAGAGCCTTCCCATTGGCATGGTCTCCCGCTTGCCACCTTGTTCATCTCCATGTGTCCACTAATAATGCCCTTCTAGGAGTCGTTACGATTGTTTTACGATCGATCAAGTCTTCGATTTAGATTAGATTCCCTCGTTGATGTTGTTCACGATAAGCTGTTAAGCTTTTTAAGCTTCTTTATGTGTTGTAAGCTACTGATTTCTACTATATTATTTTTCTTTCTAGTTCTCTTTTTGGGCTGTCATTTATTCTATTTGCAATCTTCTTTTTCAGCTTGGTTCAATACGGAAATAAAAATGACAGCATTCTCTGATTTGGGCAGCCATGATTTTCATATAGAAGAGATTATAAATTAACTAAATTAATATAAAAGTACTTTCCTACATAGAGTTAGTAGCTTATTAAAGTCGCTCAATTTTAATTTAAATCAGTTTTATAATACATTCCTCCAATTGTATAAAAGAACAAATTAAAACATATTATTCATTAAAAGTAAATAATATATAATAGTCTATTTAAAACTAATTCATACAAAGTTTACAAATAATTACTTTATATTATTTTTTAATTTTCTTATCAGATGTTTATTATAATGGATAGAGTGATGAATTTTGAAATAGGCGAGTTGTGCAATTCTTACAAGTAAAAATGTAGGACTATTATGTTGAAATCTCTTGTAATACTAAGAAATAAAATATCACAATTGAGTTATTTTATATTCAAGCTTCTTTTATTGTGGTATTTTATCAAGATTAAAATTGCATAGTTTTGGAATCAATTTCATTGATCTACATTTTATGGATAGTATTTCACAAGAACTCATCTCTCAAGAGCATTAATACTTCACTTAGCACTCAATGATTTTAGGTGATAATCATTGGAATTAAACATCGGAACTTTTTGAGAAGTCAACCTCTTCTTTGTTAAAAATTTTAAGGATTGTAATCCAGAAAATGTATTTACTTGAAAGTTGAATTATCCATGCAAGAAAATCAACGTCATCAGTGCGAAAACAACATACAACCATATAACAAATATTTTTTAGCTAAACCTTTAAGTATGTTTAACACTAAAGTCAAGGCTAAAGGGTTATCACTTGACGTGGACTCCAAGAGAGGTTGCCAATGATCTTGATTTTCCTTTTCATTTTCTTCATGCTCTATTTGTCCACCATAAAATTTGGTGTCCTTGTAATTATACCTATTTGGAATAGCTGGGTATGTGCAGGATCATGATAGGTATGTGGAGGGTATGTGGCTAATGACTTTTTTTTACCCAAAATTGATGAAGCAAATTTTTTTTTTAAAAGAGACTCTCAGTTTTCCACTAATATAAATTATGCTTCACTTTGAATTTAATAAATAATTATTATTCATTTTCTATTTGAATTACGACTAAAGTCCTAATTGATAAGCTGATTGAAAACATTTATAGCTTTCAAACGGTATCACATTTTTAAATCCAAAACATGCATCACATTCTATGCTTTGCATATATAGGATTTTAAAAAATGAATTTCATGAAGTTTTGACCAAGTTAAGGTGGTCACATACAGTTTTATATTTTTAAAGTTGTAATAAAAAAATCATAATTAATTATTTACTTGGAAAAAATTACAAAAATATATGCATCACATTGGGACATGAGTCCCTCTATTTATATCTAAAATATTATAAAAATATTATTATTTTATTGTGGTTAGGGTGGTTAGGAGACACCTACTTCTTATTTTTCCTTAAAATTTAAGTACTACTCCATTGAAATTTCAAATTTTCACCAAATAGATTTTTTTCTTTTAAAGTAAACCTAGTAGTTTAGAAACTACATTTAATTTGCTACAAATTCTATTCTTATATATTTTTAAAATAATATAGATAACTTATTCAAATTTTTACATCAAGTTGCCTAATTCTGATTTTTCTAAATTTTTTGCCACTTAAGGGCTTGTTTTTTCTATGATGATCCTGCACATACCCAACTACTAATGAAATTGAAGGAACATAACAATCAAAGGTGGACCATGTAAGAGGTTCCTCTCAAGGGACATTCCCTTGCGTCTCATTAGGATTGACATATTTAAGGTACCTTGGGTATAAAAAGATAAATGGATGATGATAGAAAAAGAGGAAGAAAGATGAGATGACATGAAGGAACATGTGAGAGAACCTATCCCAAAAGGATTTACTATTTCATGTTTGGTTCATCAAAATATTTTTTCAAAAAATTTGATTCACCACTCACATATATGTCAAAAATAGGAAGATACATGCATTTCTCATATTCACTTCATGTATGATGAAATAAATATTTTTCTTATGAGGCAAGATTAAGTTGAGTTAGGTTGTGTTTATAGGACTACCATAATAGAGAGAGAGAGAGAGAAGGATCTTGAATGTGGCATGGGAAATGTGGGAGTTTCTCTCATGAACCTTTGCAGAGGTGTAGTGCTAACCATTTGTGATATTTTGCATTAAAGGTTATTATAACTTGTGTTTTCTAGGAATAGGTCAAATCAATGGTTCTTAACCTTAAATATTACATTAATATGGAAAAATATGATTGCTTCCTTTCAATTGTTTGCCTACTATAGTTTTTGTATTTCTTGAACTTGTTTCTTCTCAAAATTTTCAAGGTTCAATTCTACCTCAATTCTCTTAGTGTATCCTCAATTTGATCCTCTTTGATTTTATGACTCATGGGCATGAAATCCTACATGTGACCAAGGTACAAAGAATGTTAATGATGGTTTTAAGAACATGGGTTAAAATGGTTTTTGGGTTAACTACCTCTTATTAGGATTTTCTATGCATTGAAGTGTTGCTTATGTGGGTTGATGATTGTATATTTGAGCTTATTTGGTTGCTACGTTTAGGAACCCTTGGCTTGAGAATAAGAGGTCTCATGCTTTTACATGAATGCTTGTTATTTTTTTGTTTGAATAGTGAAACATAGAAAAATAGGGGCTAGGGTTTCCCAAAATGGAAAAGTGGATACAAAGAGGGAAAATGGGTCCTCTAATTTGTTGAAGGTTGGCATAAGGAATCTTAATGTTTACTTGTGAATAAAGTGTCTGGTATCTTGCTATGAAATCAGTCAATTCCTCATCATCCTTTTGTTTGCATGTCATTAAATCAACTAGGGTCATCTTGGGACCCATGTGAATGTGGAAGTGGTTGTAGAAGGAATCAACAAGCTCATTGAATGAACTGATTGAATTATTCGGTAAGGAAGAGAACCACTCTAAAGTGGTATCCTTCAAGGATCTAGGGAATAGTTTAGCCAATAGTTTATCTTCAAAGATGAAATCACTACATAAAGTTGTAAAAGTGAAAGCATGGCTAAAATAATCTCATTTCCCACTATACTTTTCAAATTAGGGAACTTCTATACTTTGTGGTATTTGTGCTCTCAATATCTCCAAGGATAACAAATTGGTTTTGATGTTGTGAAGGTTGACCATTGTTTTTTTATGTAGGGCTACAACTTGTTGTTGAATGGATGACATGGTTTGCATAAGTGTGTTAAGGATAGAATCATTGTTATTGTAAGGTGGAGGGAAATAGGGTGGAGTGGTGTATGTATGTAGGGAAAGTGAATTGTAAGTTTGTAAGGGAGGATGGTTGAGGAGATATTGTATGTGAATGCACAAAGCTAGAAGGATTCCCCATGGAAATTCCTAAGGAAGTGTTCAGACTACTAGTAGGTCGAATTGTTGTGGTAGGTTGAGTACTAGTGTATGTAGGAATGGAAATAAGTATTGTAGAAGGAGGAATTGAAGTTCCACCTTGGCTTTGGGTACACCCTAAAGCTTGAGTAGAACTATTAATGGTAGTGATAGTGTTTTTAACATTAAGCATAATGGTTGTAGGTATGTAATTCATGGGAAATGAAGTGTGCAAACTATGATCAATAGGGGGTTGATTATCAACACTATTAGGAAGAGAGATAGAAAACCCAAGATCCATGATGAATGGTATATCGTGGGATGACATGAGCCTTGAGCTACGTCTAACAATAGTATTGCTAATAGGGCACCAATTTGTAAATATCATACAAGTTTTACAAACTTAGTGTGCAAACCCAAAATGGAAGGAGGCAATGCAATGACCTAGAATGAAATTCAATCTTTAGATTCTAAACAAGGAAATTTACTAATTACACTATGCAACAATCTTAAAATGAAATTTTGCAAATGCAATTTTGAATTTAGAAAATGAACTAAAAGAAGAAAATTAAGCTAGATTAAATTAAATTAATGAAGTAGAAAATCAATAAACTAAAATAGAGATGTAACAATAGAAAATAGAAGCACAAAAAAAAAAATTTAATTCCAAAAATTCAATTTTAGGTCTAATCAAGGACTCATTTTCACTAGGGAAAATGGGTCCTAGATTAGGGTTTTGAAGTTGATTTTTAAAAAAAATTAAGCTTTTTTTGATTATTTTCAAGTTCAGCTCTATTATAGTAAGTTTCTTTTTTAGATTTTTATAAATGCAAGATTAAAATGTGACAAAATGATGAATTACAGGACCTTGTTTGATATGAAATTTTGTTTTGATTTTCAAATGCAAGTTTATATGATCTAATTGATATGAAAGATGACTGATTTCATTTTTTGTATTTTTCAAATTTAAAGAATGCAAACAATGCAATTCTAAAACCCTAGATGAGATGCAAACTTGAATGCAAATGAAGAAACCCTAAAAGAGATCTAATTCAATGCAAATGCTTGAAAAATGAATGCAAGATCTAACCTAGGATGCAAAGAGACTCCAAAACTCAAAAAATTTCAATGCTCAAGAAGTCGGGTTCTCCAAATGAAACATAGAAAAAGAGGTTCACTAAATTGAATCAACAAGATGATGAACCTAATTTTACTTGGTGTTTCATTCAATTATGAAGTTACGTAAAATTCATAAAAAACAATCATAAATAAAACCTAACTGTTATAACAATAATAATGAAGACTTTAAGATATTGAAATGATGTGTACCTTGCTAAAAAAGTGTTGTTTTTGGGCCTCACTAAGGACTCATTCGCCCAGTGGCAACTGGATCCTTGCTAGGGTTCTAGAAAAGTTATTTTTGGGTTATGTTCTTCAATGTTTGCACTTCTAGCTCCTGAAAGTTGGAAATAAATTTTGTAAATCACTTTTTGTGATCTTGCAATAAAGAGGACAACTTTTATGAATTTCGTTCTCCACTTGATATTCAATCTAAAACCTAGATAGAAGAGAAATAGTTTTTTGTTAGGGAATAGGGGTTTTCCTTGGTCAAACCTGTTGAAGTGGTGAACACACTGAGAGGGTGGGGGTGAATCATTGTCTTAGATTAATTTTTTATTTTACTAAAATTAAACGTAATATATGCTCTTAATATTTCAATGATTAAAACATACATGAACTAAATGCAATCATAAAACTGAAATGAGAAACATTAAAGCAATTAAACACATAAGATTATCATGTCAAGACAACAAGATTATAACATTGCTTTTTTCCTAAGTGGAAAACCCTCATGAGGTAGAAAAACCACTCAAAAAAATTGCCTCACTAGCTTATTTAAAAATGCCTCACTAGCAAAAATGGCCTCACTAACCAAATAACCTCATTGGTTACAAGAATGCCTCACTAGAATACACACATCTGCTTCACTAGGATACAAACATCTGCCTTATTGGTATTCACTTCATGGTCTTACTAACAAATTTACAATGAAGGAAGAAACATAACATAAGGGGTTACCCTATTACAATCCAAACCATTACAACTAAACTAATATATCAAGTATGTCATATAGGTTCATTTCATTGGAACCTGAAGAACATAAAATGTATCAATCTATTTTGAACTCACTTTGTATACAACTTTTACAAGAAAAATTTATGCATTGTATCCAAGAATGACAACTCTTACATAGTATACGACATTGCAATAAAATCATTTATCTCAAAATAATGCTAAATTATTGTTTTTTGAACACCCAAAAAAGATACTAACTTTTTCCATTTGTCAACAAAATAATTGAAAATTTTAGAACTATTTTTGTCACTGTGTTCCTTTTTTTTGTGTGAACAAATACATGATCTACCTAGAGTATAAATTTTTTATACAAGTCACACATAATACCCCACAACACATGTATACAACAAACCTTGGCATAAACTTTATAGAAAATAGAGTATATGAAGCAAGAACCTGTGTCCAAGCAATGGAAAATACAAAACTTAGAATGATAAACCCATTTGTAAATGCAAGTATAAACCCTTAAAAAAAATTATTGGAATGTAAACAACAATAAAACCATGGTGGGAACCTTACTCTAGACAATGGAAAATAAACCACAAAAAAATACATGGTGTACACTAGTGATAGAGATGAAAGTGTAACTTTGGAACACCATTATGAATAGAGAAAAATAAATTTGACATGGCATATAACCATAGAATAGAAAACAAAATTTCATCAACATAGGAACTAGACCTAAGGTATGAATGACTAAAAAATTGAATCACAAACAAGTGATAAAGACAATGTACACTTAAATCCAAGAAAGCCCTTGACATTTTCTAGATTCTATTAAAAAACAACTAGACTAGGGTTATACCAGAATGACTTTACCACTAAAGAACCATCAAAATGAAGTCAACATCACTTTGAATGCTTTGAAAATCAACTTCCACAAAGACCTATAAACCATTTTCTACAAATCTAACTGCTATACCACCTCTTTCTCCAAGTTTTATTAAGCCCTAAGTTGGTTGTGAGAACAAAAATGTGTTGTTTTCAAAGTGATAACATTTAGGGAAACACAATCATTATGTCAGTGTTCTCGATAAATTTTACCTTTTCAAAAAAAAAAACACATTATTGTTTCAATGTTTGACATTATTTGCATGAACAAATTTAATCAAAAATCATAGTAGTGATTGTTGCCTTTGAGAATAACATGCTATCCTATCAAATACCAATCAATAAACACTAATCTTTCAACATATGCCATCTTAATGTATGCTAAGAATATGGAGTACATGGAGTGCTATCAATGAAATAAGAATAGATGCTTCCCATTTTATGCCTTGTAAAGGATGCTATGGATGAAATCCTAGCAAATAAAAAAAATTTATTTTTTTGTAGAAACCATATTAATGCCAATTGAGCTATAGCTAGAAGCTTAGCAAACAACCTTTTCTTTTGATCATGAAACAAGGAGTATAAATACAAACTCAACCATATAATTTGTAGGATTTTTTTTACTAAATGCCTTGCATAATGTCATCACAAAAAATGAACATGTATACCTTGAAACCTTGCATTTGACACAATGCAAAATATAATGCCATTGGGTTCAATAAAATCCCCCTTTTCCATTGGTGTCAAATAAGCCAAAAAATGCACCTTTTTAAACACAATCTTGCAACAATCCTGAAACCATTACCAAAGCCATTAGTACCACTACCATAATCCCGAAACCATAACCACAACCATCAATACCATTTCCATAAACATAACCAATCATGAACATGAAATCATGAGCAACAAGCATCACATATCTGAGCAATAGAAACCATCTTAAAACCTATGAAACCAAGCAACACTTTCTCCCCCTTTTGACAACAATGCCAAAGGAGAAAAAAACTAAAAAAGTTGCAAGATAACCAACAATATCAACAATGCCATAAAAACACCAACCGAGGTAAGAATAAGCAAGAAAAGCTACACCTAACTCCAAGGAGGGGAGTTAAATCATTGTAGAGAATTGAGGGAAAAGACACCAAGTCTATCTCTCAAGGATTCAAGAGAAACTTTTGTTGCTTATTTGAAGTTGCATAATTCAGAATCACAACATTTGTGAACACCTTTTCATGAAGAAAAAAGATATCAGATATCAATATGTGATCATAACCCAAGATATCAATCATAAAATATTGTCCAAGATAAGATACTTCACTATATTTTGATTGCCACCTTGAGAATATTTTTATAACTTTCTTTGTGGACATTGTGCTTTTATTTGGGACCTTCTAACATCTTCAAAGATATTAATAGGAACACAAGAAATAATACTAATTTTGAGAATCATCAACCTTAGGAACAAAGACCTTAAATGACAGGGAAACCATTTTCAATAGTGGCATACTGAAACAAAATACTCATTATGTAATTATTGCCAAGGTGAACCTGTAACACATTGCCACTTTCAACATGTAGTTGGCAGTGATCAAGTCACAATACCTAAAAATAGCTATTACATTACACCAAGGAAATATTAGCATATATATACTGTCAATAATGTCAAAGATCACATTCACATTCTCAGAATGAAAGATGGGCACATTGAATATGCATATCACCAAAGTAGAATATCATTGTGAAACTGCCATAGAACAAACTATCTGCTTGGTACTATAAAAAAAATATCCAAGAACTAAGAAGAAAAATCACTAAACTAGGGTACTCATAAAATCAAGTACTATGAGATCAAATTCCAATATCATCAATATAATCAATACCAAAGATATCAATGTATACATCAATTGCACAACCTGTAAGTAGCAGCTCACTGCCAAAAGCACAAAGGAATATCACTATCAAGCACTAAGAACAAACTCATAATGTAATGAATACCACTTCCATACATCAATGATAAGCTAAGAATGTACAAATCACCAAACTATAACAAATGTATCACAACCAATCACCAAAATTATTCTATACCATGGGAATGAAATATGCAAGAAACCTCTACCTATGATATAGCATTGTTCAATCACTACTCACAAAAGTCACTGCTTATTACTGACATGTGTCCAAGCAACAAATGTTTCTTTCACTGATGATGTATTGTCTTAAGTGACTATTTCATGAAAACTAAATCAATCTAAATTTCCAATTTGAATCACCAAACAACTGTTATACCAATCAATCCAAACCGTAATGTAATGCCAAAATGCATGTAACACCATCCAGTGGAATATCAAATAGAAAATCACTGAACATGTCAAAGATGAACACTAAAAATACTAAGAACTATATGTAACCATGAACTAAACCAATGCTTAAGGAAACAAATGGTACAAACATATAAGAATTATTATACACTAGTAAAAATAAAGTAGTGTATCATCATTATACCAATATGTATCATAAATTCACAAAAGCATACACAAGAATAGTTGAACTAGGGGTGTAGAATATACATGAAGTCTCCCCCTAAGACAATGCATACTTTTAAGAGTATTTAGATAAGACTGTCTCGAGAAGCCTTGAAATATTGCAAATATACAACCAAAATTGTTATCTTTTATTGTCATTTCAATAATAATATTCTCCTAAAAAAAACATTCACTGCATGACCTGAAGGAAGAACATAATCTTTCTTCTCCATCTCCTAGAAGCATAATGTTCTAAAAGTTCTCATATCATAGATCCTTCCTCTTTGTGAAGAAAAAACAACTAAGTGTAGACTGTCCAAACAACTGATATTAGAAGCAAAAATAAACTAAGTTTTCCAATTCACTATTCATACTCAAGAAG
The DNA here is from genome assembly GCA_007258455.2 of Sequoia sempervirens. Taxonomy (NCBI): domain Eukaryota; kingdom Viridiplantae; phylum Streptophyta; class Pinopsida; order Cupressales; family Cupressaceae; genus Sequoia; species Sequoia sempervirens. The sequence continues at coordinate 998,733,116 of VDFB02271358.1, forward strand.
ACTCTCTATAACTCTACTGACATAATCAAGACAATATAATAGTAGCACACTAACACATAATCCTTCATGTAATATAAAAATTGCAAACTATTCCAAAAACACCAGCTAAACTGCAAAGATTTGACTGTAATTTATACTTTCAAGGATATTAGATAAAACTTTAAAGCACATCCTGCAATCTCAAAGATTGATTAGTAAAAAGAAATAGGAGGAAGATCATAGAGACTCCTCAATTGATCAAGAACTTTTACACTAGTCACTTCATAGATATTTTCTTGTGTCCATGAACTAGCAACAACTAGTTGTCCTTATTTCTTATTAATTTGACACCCACAGGCATAAAAAAGAATACAAAAATCCTAATCACATATTTGTGTCACACTTAATAGATTGTGTTTTAAACCTGTTGCATAATAAACATCTGGCAAGAAAATGTTATTATCAAAAACCACTATGCCTTTTTCCATAAGTTGTATTCAATCATCATTACCAAACCAAACTAAACCAAAATCACCAAATTCAAGTTCAGTAAATTTCTTCTATCCCTTGTCATATGATGAGAACAACCACTATCAAAGATCCATGTATTTCAACTTTAACATGTAATACAATTTGATTAAAAAAATACTTTCTATTTCTACATCGCTCTTTTTAGGCATCCAAACCAACTTAACTTTGTTTTGCATAGATGTCTTAGAAAGACTGGCCTCTTTCTTCTTGTAGGAAGCATGTCTAGATCTACCACACTTAGCTTTTCTTCTTTGTGAGTTTGAGCTCATTTTGGATCATACTAAGGACTTCAAAGACTCTTCAGTTTCCATATTTACATCTTGAAAAAAACATGAATCATCCATATAACCAAAACCTGACTTGTCTTCATAAAAAAATTATTTATTCAAAAGATCTGTAAATTTATCAAATTCCTTTATTAGATTGTTGACTTTAGTTTCTAAGATACATCAATTTTCTTCCTTTAATTATAATTGCATCCATGTGATCTTAAGAATTTCAACTTGAAGTTTTTAGTCAATAATTTCCTTTTCAGTGATTAGAATCTTACTTACTAGATTCTCAGTATCTTGCTCAATCTGAATTTTCTGATATACTAAGTCCTTTTTCAAATCTTTAACTTCACTTATAGAAATTTTCAATTCATTCTAAAAACCTCCCAATTCTTCATTAGAAGAAAAAGTCTACAATTTTATTTTCTTTTAATTCCATTTTATTTGTTGTGGCTGAAAAAATCCCAACCTTTCCACAATCAAAACATTTGAAGGGAAATTTTCCTTTGTATCTACTTGAACCTCTTTTTAATTTACCAACAAAAACAAAACCATCTTCATTGTCAAATTCCAAATCTAAGTTTGTGTTAGATTCCCTTTTTGTTGTCTTAAAGGCCACCTCTTTGCTTAAGGAGGCATCACTATCGATTCTCATTTCATAGGCTGTAAATATTCCTTGCAACTCTGCTATAGAAATGGTTGTTGGATCCCTTTCTTCAGCAACTAAAAATTTTGAATCATATCTAGGAGTTAAAGTCCTAAGAATATTTTTAACAACAATTTGTTCATATACAGTTTCTCTAGCACCTCTCATTGAGCTCACAATTTCTTGAACTCTAAGAAAGTAATCTACAACCTTCTCCTCATCATTCATTTCCAATTCTTTAAATTTAGTTCTAGAGGTTTGAAGCCTTGTTTCTTTGACTTTATCATCACCTTCATAGATCTTTGATAGTCTATCCCATATTAGTTTAGCATTTTCACAATCCATTACTTTAACAAGAATTTCATTACTAAGAGCAAAGAAAATTGCATTTGTTGCTTTGGCATCATGACCAAAAGCCTTCTTTAATCTTGTGTAGTAGGATCTATTCCAGTGTATTCAACTTTAACAACTTCTAGAACATCAAATCCTAAAGTGGGAAACTAATGTTCTATTTTAAATTTCAAAATAAACAAAGTTTGTGCCATAAAAAATAGGCGGTTTGTCTAAATTTTCCATAAAAAACAACACTCCAATACCAAGAACCCTTAAGTCGATTAGGCTTGTTAAATCAAGGGTTTGGCTCTGATTCCACTTGTTGGAGTGGTGAAGACACTGACAGTGGGGGGTGAATCAGTGTCTTAGATTAAATTTTTCTTTTAAATACTAAAATTAAAAGTAATATATGCTCTTAATATTTCAATGATTAAAACATTCATGAACTGAAGGAAATCACAAAATTGAAATGAGAAAAATTAAAGCAATTAAACACATAAGATCATCATGTCATGACAATAGGTTTATAACACTATTTTTGTCTTGAGTGGAAAACCCTCATGGGGTAGAAAAACCACTTGAAAAATTTGCCTCACTAACTTATTTAAAAATACTTCACTAGAAAAAATGGCCTCACTAACCAAAGAACCTCATTGGTTACTAGAATTCCTCACTAGCATACATACATCTGCCTCATTGGCATACACACATTTTCCTCACTGGCATACAAACATTTGCCTCATTGCCATACAATCATTTGCCTCACTGGCATTCACTTCATGGTCTTACTAACCAATCTTCAATGAAGGAAGAAACATAGCATCAGGGGGTTACCATGTTACAATCCAAACCATTACAAATGAACTAATATATCTTATGTCATACAATTTCATTTCTTTGGAACCTAAAAAACATAAAATATACCAATCTATTTTCAACTCCCTTTGTATACAACTTTTACAAGACAAATTTATGCATTCTATACAAGAATGACAACTCTTACATAGTATATGATATTGCAATAAAATCATCAATCTCAAAATAGTGCCAAATCACTATTTTTATAACACCCAAAAAAGATACTGACTTCTGCAATCTATCAACAAAATAACTAAAAATTCCATAACTATTTTTGTCGCCGTGTTCTTTTTTTTTTGTGTGAACAACAAATATTTTAGACAAATGTGGCACATACCTATACATGATCGACTTAGAGTATAAAATATTTATACATGCAAGTCACACAAAATACCCCACAACACATGTATACAACAAACTTTGGTATAAACTTTATAGATAGTAGAGTATATGAAGCAAGAACCCATGTCCAAGTAATGGGAAATACAAAACCCAAAACAATAAACCCATTTGTAAATGCAAGTATAGACCCTTGAAAAAATTTATTAGAATCTAAACAATAATAAAACCATGGTGGAAACCTTCCTCTAGATAGCACAAAACAAACCACAAAAAAATACATTGTGTAGCCTAGTGATAGAGATGAAAGTGCAACTTTGGAACACCATTATGAGTAGAGGAAAACAACGTCAACATGGCATATAACCATAGAATAGAAAACCAAATGCCATCGACATAGGAACTAGACCTAAGGTATGAATGACTAAAAAATCAAATCAGAAACAAGTGATAAAGAAAATGTACACTTGAATCAAAGAAAGCCCTTGACATTTTCCATATTGTATTAAAAAACAACTAGACTAGGGTTTTACCAGAATGACATTACCACTAAAGAAGCATCACAATGAAGTCAACATCACTTCAAGAATGCTTTGAGAATTGACTACCATGAAGACCTATAAACCATCTTTTGTAAACCCAACTACTATACTACCTCTTTCTCCAGGTTTCATCAAGCCCTAAGTCAGTTGTGAGAAAAAAACCATGTTGTTTGTAAAGTGATAACATTTAGGGAAGGACAATCATTATGTCAATTTTTTTGATAAATTTTACCTTTGAAAAACAAAACACATTATTTGTGTCAATGTTTGACATTATTTTCATTAATAAATTTAATCAAAAATCATAGTAGTGATTGATGCCTTTGAGAATAACATCCTATCCCATCTGTAACGCCCCGCCGTGCAAACCCCAAAGGAACTAATAAAGACACAACAATTTTTTTTTAAAAGAACATAAGTAATGTATTTAAGTATTCCAATACAACAATGTTCTAAGTTGCACAACTAAATCCCTTGGGGAACACGAGGTGACATTATTACACTAACCCATAACAAAGATAATCAATTAAACAATAATTAAACAGTTACATAAATGCATTCTTTCTCCTATCATCATTTTAAATATCCATTAACGATAACCATATTAATAACATATGTACATATGACAGCGAAAACAATTATAAAGATATGAAGCATTTATATTTCCATAGATATAAAACTACATAAACAACTATTACAAACGATCATTCCTGAATGATTACATGGCCTAAATATACATTACATTGATATGATAGTACAATACAACTGTCTGAAAATACATCTTAATAACCACATATACAAATTACATCAAGGTCATCCCAACACACGTGGGAGATGATACATCAATGAATAATTACATTTGAGGTATAAACATACATCTGGAACATAAGAACACTGGATCAACAACATCCGCCAAAACCCTACAATAAAGAAACAACCGCATCCAAAGGGGAACCCAACGGGGTTCAAAGCACGTTCAACCCAACCACCCCCGTGCTGGGAGTAGACAAGGATCCCTGACCAAGCACGTCTAACAATAACACAAGACTAACTCTAGATAGTCAACTTAACATCAAAGACCACATAGAAACTAAGCAATGATTAAACCAAAAGGCATAACAACAAACCACTCCTGAACATAACAATAAACCACTTTCCAAAATTACAACTAGTCACAAACACAACATCAATAAAACTCAAGGCATAATATCAAAGACTACTTCCAACAAAATCCAATGACAAAACAACAAATCACTTCTAGAGGACTTCAACAAAACAACACAAATGGAATGTTATAGGAGAGTGTCATCGCATGGCTTAACATGGATTATCCAGACATCCTATCACAAGGTGCTGCCTCCATCTCTACATGGATTGTCCAGACAACCAAGTAAAGGTGCCGCCTCCATCTATGGTTCTCCTGAAAGCCTATCTCAAGGCACCGCTCCATAGGGTTACTTATGTGGAGTCGTTAAACTTTCGTGAAGACAAGGCAACGACCTTGCCAACCACGACCTTCTCGGTCCCCTTTAGTCTATGATAGCACTAATAGGAGGATGAGGCATCACAATTATCTTGTTAATGTTTAATCCCCACCTATGGTTTATTACTTAGGTTATCACTAATTAATCTAAATCTATGTGGGTTACCCTAACAGCCCCTTTGTGCATCGGCCCCCACTTAGAGCCACTCTCTCTAAACACTCAACACAAACTATCCAGTTACAAAAGGATTGAATCAACAAGACAAAATGAACCAACACATGGATCAACCATGAGGCTTAACCATCTCACCCACAATCACATGCATAACATTCACAAAATGATACAATCCAAAGGTTCATTAATGTCACCACCAAAATGAACATGTTGTGTAGTTTTGCACACACGCCCCACTGAAAGTGGGGACCCTCTTTTTGCTCTGGCTTTTGGTGTCTTTTGGCCCCTTATTGATTTCATTTCCTTTGGAGGTCCTTAGATGTTCATCTTGCTTGTCCAAGTCCTTCCCCCGAGTTGTGCCTTGAAAAAACTAAGTTCTGAATAAAATTTGGGCTTTTGCCCCAATCCGGGATTTTCTTGTTTGCCTGGATTTTCCCAGAATCCTAGATTTTTTCCTGTCTATCCTTTTAGATTGGTTCTATTTGGAGTCCGCCTGGCCTGGATTTTTTTCGGAGTTTCCCCTTGGTCTGAGCCCCGGAGGGCCCAAATCCGAAATTTAATGGAAATTTTTCAAAAATAATTATTTATTTATTTATTTATTTTTTCCAAAATGGATTTTTTTTAAAATGTTCCCCGAAAATGAAAATTTCTTGAAAAGATTTTGAAAATAAAATTTCCAAAAATGGAAAAAATCTGAGAATGGAAAGTTTCCTTGTAAAAATGTAAGTTTTTTGGAAAAGGTCAAGATTTTATTCAAATTTAATTTGGACATGTGGGATATATTAATGATGATATTTATTTTTTAGGATTAAATAAATTCAAAAGTGGAACCTGCCTAAGAATCTGTACCAAAACTATCTACAGTTGGAGGACTTTCTGGAGGACACGTGAATCTGATCTTGCTGGAGATCATAGGCTGACATGGATAATATTCGTGCATTTAATGCAAATCTTGTCCTATTTTGAAATTCTCCTAGCCGACCTATTTTGGGGCCTATTATTATTGTAAAATCTAATTAGGCCGACCTGTTTTGAGGTTAGTTATTATTGTAAAATCTAATTAGGCCGACATGTTTGGGGGGGTTCTCTATAAATGGTATCTATGCCTCATTTGCAAGGGAAGATTTTAGGAGTTTGACTAGGCCAAAATTTTGCTAAGTTAGAAGGCTAGAATTAGCAAGTAGTTTTCAGAATTAGCTGTAGGAGATGAGAGACTTGACATTGTTATGTAATGCTAGAGAATTAATGCAATTGGATTGTTGATTTGGAAAAATTTGTATTTATTTTCAACAGTTTTTATGGTTTCTTGTTCTTGATTCTTAGTTGTTAGATGTTAGATGTTAGATGTTAGACGTTAGATATTAGATTTTATATGTTAGATTTTAGCTCTTTTACAATGATGGTGAAATGTTAATGATGTTGATCGATTTTTGGTCCATACTTTTAGCAATTTGCTGATTGTAGATTGCTGTGTAAAGTTAGTCTGGGCCTCACTTTTGTGCTAAGTTCAACTATGAATGCTTGTTTACATTGTGCCAGTAGTTGGGTATGTGAATGAATGTTCAAAGTTTGAAAATCTTTAGATTTCCCCAGAAGATCGCACCATTTCTGTGTAGTTGTAGGTTTGTCCTTGATCAAGTAGAGATCAGTTTTATTGGGGATCTGTCTATTTGCAGCTTTCATCATTACTGTGATTGATCTTAGGAGTTAGAATGAATAGAATCTCTCTAAACCCTTATCTCTTTTGCTGTTTATTTTGAATATGGGTTAGTTTGAGGATTGAAAGCATCACCATATTGTTGCATCTGATGAAAATTCACTTCCAGCATTGTTCATTTGTAAGGCCCCTTGTGATTACCAACATTTTCACATATTATCTGAGTTGTTTATGCATTGTCATGACCTGACACTTGAGAGAACTTGGGGTGATTTTAACACTTGTTGTTGAGACTTCACCTTTCAAGAGAGATAGAATATCATTTTCTCTCTGAGTTGTTGTTGTGCAAAAAACACCATCAACAGAACATATAAGGGGAAATCAACAAATTACAAGGTCGAATATAACTCACAATATCCCCACCTCTGGAAGTCCTAAACAATAACTTATGCTCCTATGAAAGAAAAAATAAATCTAGTGTTTTCCCATACGACTCAAAAGAACTATGAAGAAAATACCAAAATAGAATTAATGAATAATCTCAAGAATAACAGTTACGTTTAATCAAAGCCATAAAACAAATTACAATGAATAATAAATTTCACCTAATAAATCAATCAATTACACAAGAAAACTTGTTTCAAAACAACACAATTAATTTATTTCGATCTTCTCAACTAAACTATAACCCTATAAACTTTAAAATTAACCAATCAATTTAATTATAATTACAAGACTTATTCCCAAATTTCCATTTAAACTATAATATTGCTAATCATGGAAATTATCTATTATTACAAACTCACAACTTTTATAACCTTTCAACCTATCTTTATAAATATATATATATATTTACACACACATATATATACATATACATACACTTTTTCCGTGTATATACATATATACATATATATATTTTAGATCAGCAGGACCGGGTAGCACTACCCCCTATAAATCAAGTAGCTATACCAAACTTTTTAACGGACTGGGCGGCGCCGGCGCTGACACGCTCCTGGCATTTCACGGGCTGGGGAGATTAGGAACTTTCGTGGGATCGAGCTGCGAATGGAATTATTAACTGAAGCGAATTCATTTTATTATATAAGAGAGAGTAATATAGGTTAAATATTTATAATTAATAATTTTAATTAATTATATAAAAATTATCTATATATATAATATATTATATATATATATATACATATATATATATATAATATAAATCAAATTAAAAAAAAACATAAAAAAGAAAACAATTTTTTTTATAAAAAAAGTACCCTTTAATCCCTGATGGTACCATAATGTGGTGGCCGCAGCCCCCATAGGTTGTGGTACCACGTACCACCCTGTGGTGGCTGTAGCCCCCACAGGTGGTGGTACTACATACCACCCTATGGTGGCCGCAACGCCACAGTGGGGGCCGTGGGTGGTACAGCCTCGGCCGACCCCCACCCCCAATAAAAAAAATTATTTAATATATTTTTTTAATTTTATTTTATATCTATTTTCATAAATATTTTGTATGAACGAAATATGAAAATAATATGAATATAAACATATATATATAAAGAATGCACATTTTATTTTACACAGTATTTTCAAAATATGACATATATATAAATATTTTAAAAAGGACAGAATATATATATATATCAGGAGATTAAAAATAAATAAATAATATAATTAAAATGTTTTCCTAATAGACCCAATACAGATCAGGATATATCAGTCTCAATTAATAAAAGAATTTTATTTTGAAAACAATTATTTCCATCTCTAAGTGTTATTGAAGAAATATTGAAGGTTTCACTATAGGATTCAAAGATTTATAACAAACAAGTTTTCAATCACAAAACCACTTCCAAAAGAAATAAAGAAATAGATTTTCAGACACAACATACCAGATTTATTTATAGAATAGTAAAATAAAACTAAATTAAAAGAAGAAAACCTGGAGTCCTTCATTTGGTGAAGAATCCCGCACAATAATCTTCTTTCAAATGTGAAACCCCTCTGTAGCTTCTTCTCCAATTCCTATCTATAGCTCACTTTTGAATCTATCTTTTCTTCAACCACAATACTTTTACCTAGAAAACCCAAACAAAGCTATTTTCTTTTCTTTTCTTTTACAAACCAAAAACAACAGAGAAATCTTCTGTGTGTGAATCATTCCCTCATAAAAATAATAAATCAAAATAAATAAAGTTCTTCCGCTTTCTTTTCTCAAAAATCCTCTTTTCTTATTGGTCCTTTTTCTAGCTTTTAAAAGCACAACTTATCTACAATTTTAATTAAAAATAGATTATTTACACAAGATATTATCTACACAAGATTTGCTAATTTAATATTAATAAAAATATAATATTTAATTATCTTCAACATTATTAATTTAATTTAATGTCTTGCACTTTAACTAATTACATTTTAATTTACAATATAATTAAATTTAACATTTAACTAACTCACAATTAAATCAAAACAACAAGACAACTTTAATTAATTATCCTATAAAATAAGATTAATTAAACGAACACGAACCATAAATAAAATAAATACTTCAACAATCAAACTACACTCCGACAATGACAAAACCTCAATCATGACACAACAACTTACAATAGGACGATAGACTTGGGATAGGGATACTTCCAAATCAACTCCCTGTTTACAACATTTTACCAATTGGGTTAATTTAGTGCTTGCTCTGTCCTGTTGAAGCAGGTGGAATCAGACTTATTCCTACAAATCCTGCATCCAAATAAACGTCAAGTAGCACATGTATATATACATAAAATCAAACATCCTATCATGAGAAGGAATTGCAGCGTAGTAGTACACTCGTAAACGAGTGGTGCTACACTGTCCTCTCACCTAAGCTATACTAACAATTACAATATCAAGTATGAAATTACATTCCTAAATTAACTGATCACATTATAACTAATTATTAAACCATTTCCTTATAATGTATTACTGAACCCAAATTAACTATCATAGAATCACAATATCGACATATAAAACATTAAGGAGAAACTATTACATAATCAAATAATCCAAACACCACATAAAGTATCATAAATCATAATCATAATGTCAAATGTAGAAGTCAACTAAACTATGCATCCACACACACCAAACAACAGTACAGACAATCACAGTCACAAAACATCAATCAAAACCATAGAAGTATCAAGTCTAAACAATATGAGGGGTATTACACCATCAAATACCAATCAATAAACACTAACCCTTCAATGTATTCCATCTCAATGTATGCCAAGAATATGGAGTGCATGGAGTGCTATCAATGAAACAAGAATAGGTGCTTCCCTTTTTATGCCTTGTAAAGGATGCTATGGCTGAAATCCTAGCAAATAAAAAACTTTTTAATTTTCCATAGAAACCATATTAATTCCAATTGAGCTATAGCTAGAAGCTGAGCAAACAACCTTCTCTTTTGATCATGAAACAAGTAGTATAAATACAAACTCAACCATATAATATTATGCAAGATGTTTTTTACTAAATTCCTTGCACAATGTCATCACAAAACCTGAACATGTATACCTTGAAACCTTGCATTTGACACAATGCCAAATATAATGTCATTGGGTTCAATAAACTCCCCCTTTGGCATTGGTGTCAAATAAGCCAAAAAATGCACCTGTTTAAACACAATCCTTATATCCTTAATTGAACCTTGGAATTCAAATCTAAAACTTAGCATGGAATAGCCTCAATAAGTGTAGATCTTGTTTAGGAACTTAGCATAGGATAATGGCTTTGAAGACTTGAATTTGATCACCAATGCTAAAACATCACATTAGCTCAACAACTTGCATGACTTTGACATGATGAAAGAGATCCTTGATTACTACAATAAAACCTTTATAATTTTCCCTTGAATTCCTTCTTGAATACTCTTAAATGCTCTATAATACTCTTGTAAAATCTTAAGATTCTTGCATAAAGACTCTTAGATGAAACTATGTGAAATTACCTTATATTTATACTTATCATAAGATTTAATCCTGAAATTCAAATAACACAAGCCGAAATAAGATCTAGGACTCAAAATCATTAAAATACCACCAATAATATGTTCAAAAAGGGGTTTCCTATGTTAAGGAGGACCCATTCTCCATAGGCCAAATGGGTCCTAGCACACTCAACTAGGACAAGTTTCATGTTATGACATAACATATTAAAGCGGGGTCATAGGACCTATGAAGGACCCATTCTCTAGGTGGCGAATGGGTCCTAGGTGAATAGCCTAGAACTCAAACCTTGCCAAATTAAGTGTTGTGAAACATTATTAATGAGTGTTGAGCTTTATCCATTAGAAAATTCAATTAATAAGGCTTGGATTTGAATTTAAGCAGCCAATTAAGCTCCAATTAACCCCAATTAATTAATAAAGCCCTTGATTAGTGTGAAATTCTAAAGAAACACTTTACAGTAGCCTAAATAAGGAATAATTAAGTGCATTTTATCACTAATCATTCATTGCCAAATTAAGTGTGAAAAATGGTCACTTTTTTCTACACTACATGAGGATATTGAGAAAATTGTTGAAAAGAAAAAATAGGATGTACATGTGTAGTTGAGACCTTGAGGAATTTTTGTGAGTACATGGAGCTTTTATTTCATTATAGAGTCTAAAGATGAGTTGGAATGAAGTAATGAGTTGAGATGATGCTTCTGGTACTTGGTTTCCAAGTATTTTTGAGCAAATTTAATAAATAGAGTAATTTGTGATGTGTAAATGATCATAATGTGCTCCAATATTGTGATTTGTGTTCTTTTAGTGTTGATTTTATGCCTATATGTATCTTACAGTTTATTCAAGAGTGCTAGAGGTTTCTATATTCAAAGTTCAAGTTTCTAGATTGTTGTATAGTACGTGATCTAGTTGTTTAGTGATGTTTTACGTGGTTTTGGAGAAATGTTATCAACATTTCTATGTTGTTTGGTTTCAGATTGTGTAGATTTGATAAGTTTCTTATAATGCTTTTCACATTTTTGTATTCAATTTTCTACTTGATTTGGTGTAGTATAGTGTGAGATTCATTTATCAATTTGCAATTAAGGATTATTAGTTATTTTGAGTTGAAGTATTTGTTGATGTGAACTTGAATGAATTTTTTGATGAATCTTATGTATTTTGTGGATTATTCTAGATTTAGTTCAAGTAAATTATGTTGTATGAAACTTTTGGCTCAATCTAAGGAAGCATATACTTAGTGTCTATGGTGTTTTGCACAGATGTTGGTTGACCTTGTGTTTGACACTACATGTGAAGCTTGTGGAAGTGTGTTGAAGTGTGGTGGGATCTATTTGGTTCCTAATTAAGGACTTATGTAGGTGGCCTTTCGTTCTTATCCACTGTAGGAATATTTAAGCACCAACCTATATTGAATTTGAATGTATAACAACTAGAGGTCAACATTGGAGAAAGTTTTTGAGGTCAAACTTGATATAAATATGTATGGTGTTGATGCAAGTAAAAGAATGTGGAAAGAGAAAGAAGCAAGAAAAATGCGATATTGTTGCAAGTGATTTGTGTGATGAAAAATTAAGTAGAGTAGTGTGAACTTCATGTTAGGGTTTCTAAAGGTAGTGAGCTAAAGGCATCTGATATCTTTCATATGAGATTGCACAATTTTGTGTGAAATTGTGGTGGACTCCTTGTTGTATTGAGAAGTTTTTTTCTCTAGGTAAATTTTTTATTTTATCTTCTTGTTGTCTTTATGTGGTAGTGAGCCTTGGATGTGAGCCTTTTGGACAATGTGTCCTATTTTAGCAATGAGCCCCTTTATACTGGTTTTTCTATTACTTATATTGTGAGATAATCCTCACTATGGTTTTTCCCTCATTGGGTTTTACACATAGATATGGTGTTCTCATGTGTATGGTGTTGTGATTTCAATTGTTGTTATCTACATTACATGTTTAATCACTCTAACATGGGTATGTGTAGGATCATGACGGGCCAAAAAGTGGCAATATTATGGGTATTTATAGGGTATGTGGCTGACGACTTTTTTTTTACCCAAAATTGATGAAACGAAAAGGATTTTTAGAGGAGATTCTCAGCTTTCCACCAATATAAATTATGCTTTAATTTTAATTTAATAAATACTATTATTGATTTTTTATTAGAATTATGACAAAGTCCTAATCGAGTAGGGTCATTGAAAAATCTATAACTTTCTTAAATAGATTAAGATGGAATTTGAAATATGGTATATATTTTGTAAGTTTATATAATATAGGATTAAAAAGAAGAAGAATTAAATTTCTTATGAAGTTTTGACTAGCCATGTCACACAAGGCTCTCTTTATATCTTTTAAAAGTTGTATAAAAATTCATAATTAATTATTTACTTCTGGAAAAAAAAATTACAAAAATATTCATCACATCCAAACATGAGTCCTCTACTTATATATAAAATAATATGCAACATTATCATTTCATTATATAGTGGCTCCATTGCATACCCACTTCTTATTTTGGCCTAAAATTTTAAAGGATCAAGACGAAACTCAAATCTCACCAAATAGATTTTATTTGTTTTTAACAAACCCAGCAGTTTATGAAACTAAATTCACTTTATACAGATTCTATTCTTACATATTTTTGAAATAATATAGATAACTTATACAAATTTTTTACATCAAGTTGCCTAACATTGATTTTTCTAAATTTTTTCCAACTTAAGGGCCTATTTTTTCGATGATGATCCTGCACATATGCACATAATAAGGGTTTAATGAATGTTTGTGGATCCATTTACTGTTGATGGTTTTGAAGGTTTAATTTCCTATAATTGATTCATCCCCCTCTTGGTTGTCTTGTTCATTTCAACACATTTATTCTTAACTTCTAGAAATTCAAACATTACAATTCAACCTTTGAAATTTAAATTTAGGATCATAAAAATATTACCAAAACATGATTTAAAAATGGATTCCAATTCTTAACGAGGACCCATTCACACATGGGAAAATGTGTCTCTAGCCCTAATTTCTAGAACGCACTTTGCTCAATGTGAAGTGTTATGTTAAGGAATTAATGAATGTTAAGTTTCTCATTCAGAAAGTGTAATTAAATAGGATTGTAAATGCAAAATAGGGCTTATTAAGGAAGGGATCCCTAAATAATTATGAAGGTGTAAAGGGATTCACTTTACAACACTAAATTAAGGCACAATTAAGTCCATTTTAAACTAGGAGGGCCCAAATAAGTGAGAAAATGTAAAGGGATACATTTTTCTGCACTACAAATAGTTTTACCAAACTCAGTGTTAGAAAAGTAAATATTTACAAAAAAAACTATTGTTAAAATAAAAATAATAAATGAAGTAGCATGTGTATTTGATATTTTATAGATTGTATACATCTTATAAATAAATCTAATCTATCTTTAAATAATTAAGAGAAATATATTGTTTTAATTTAATTCTTCTCTTATAGTTGTCTAAAAAAGGAAAGATTATATATCAGTTTAGAAATTTCATGTTAGATGAACCAATATATTAATTTTTAAGTTAAATATAACAATAAAATAATTTAACTAAACAAAAGTATACATTTTTTTATAATAGATATGTGTAAAGGAGGGAATTTGCTACTCTCAAGAATCAAGACAAGGAGAGTCTATAAGAAGAAAATAACCTTCAACTACCTTATGAAATAGAGCTCAGGTGAAAAGTTAAAAATGAAAAATATTTTAACATCTTAATCAAGTGGAATGCTAAACTATCAAGGACAAGAATGATAAAACTGTTTAGTAACCAGAACTTAGAATAAGATTACAACCTATAGTTTATAGAAATAGAAACTTCATAACTCATAGATTATGTACCCAAAAGGGTTAAGCCTCGACAATAGATGATAGTATGTCATGGGGATTTTTCTACTTCATACTAACTTCCTTATCAAAACAAAGAGTAAAACCCTTAAATCTGCAATGTACAACTCCTTAAATCCATACATTTGCACACAAGATAGAGAGGGAAAATGTTGGGGACATTTTAGGGCTTTACTCAGTCAAACACCTTGTTTTGGTATTTCCACCTCCATGAATATCTAGATAGATAGAGATAAATAAAAATACATGAAATGTAAAGATGTGTGATAGAAAAAAATCCCATTTGAGAGGAGATCCCATATCATGAATAGATAGATAGACAAGATCAAATAGAAAATAGTAAATAGACAAGACAAGTAGACAAGGGAGCATTACCAACAACCTGTGGCTCCCCTCTTGGCTCAATAAACATGAAATTCTTGTGTGCAAGAGAGTTTTTGGTGTAATTAAAAGTGTTGTACCTTTTCCTAGGTCATGATTACACCTTAGTTAAGTTTAATTAGGGACCACATAGGAGGTAGTTGGAGAATTTCAACTTTTGGTGGACTTGACATGTCATTACTTTATCACTTCCACCTTTTGTCGTGATGATCACATTACCACTTTTCCACTTTAGGTGGAGTGATAGCTTTTCATAGTTGTCTCATGTCATAAGATTACGACACTTGTCATAATCTTATGCCTTTATATGTTCTCACCTTGGCTATATAACCAAGGGGTCTTCTATGTACTTTTGTACTGCTCATTCCATCATATTTGCATCATTGGTAGAATACAGTTTATTCTTGTCATATTGTTTCTATCTCTCTTATGCTTGTGCTTTCTATTAGGCCTCTAGATCTTGGGTGGCTACCTTCATATCCAATTATTACATGGTATTAGAGCGGTTGGAGGTTTTTTGCATAGCCACTGTTGGGAGATCTTTGCTCTTGTGAAGGTGGTCAAGAGGAAAATCTGAGGAGCAATGACATTTTGGTGTTTCCTAGACCAGATCTGACCTCAAATTCAAATTTAGAAGGTTGTTTCCAGTTGGGATTGCCTTTTGTTTTATCAAAATTGGACACTAAGAGCTCTAGATAGAAAAAATTCGCCAATTTGGGTATTTTTTCAATTTTTCTATAGTTTTGCAAAAACTTCAGTTGAAATTTTTTGAAAATTTTTTGAAATTTTTTAAAAAATATTTC
>VDFB02271358.1:998749090-998803347 GCA_007258455.2 Sequoia sempervirens
CCCCACAACAAATCTTCCACAGGACTCCGTGAATTTTGACAACCTCACATGGATCGAATCTCGCTCTAATACCAATCTTGTGCAGCCATGGTAGGAGGGCCCTCAAAGAGAACAATCCAGACCGTGCAACAAGAGTAACACAATAAAAGCAACACGGAATATGGAGGCAAATGCAACTAAATGATGCTCATTAATAGAAATCTTAGTTACAATCGTATTTAGCAATATCCAAGCTTACAGATTCAGCTCACAGGCCTGATACCACATGTTCAAAAATACGACATTCCAATATGCTCCTATATGTGAGCTGAAATCTTACAATTTAGATCAAGAACTTATCTACTTATTATTTGTTGCTTTCCTAATGATCTATTGCAAGCTTTATACATCCGCAGTCTAGCTATCCGCCGACCAAAGATTATTACAATCTCCAATGAAATAAAATGTAACATGTGCAATAGCCTGTGTCGGCCTTAAATTGAATTACCCTGAATGCATAGGGATGAAGTGTGGACCTATATTTAAGGTCGGGGATACCTATACGTAACATTTAAAATTGCAGCGTTAAGATTTGCAAGCTATGGGAATGATCCACCAACAATCAAATTAACCGTTAGGCTTGAAAATTATTTTGGTGCAAGTTCAAGAAACTACCATGAAATCCAAAATTGATACCTTGCCGGAAAAGGATCCAATCGCGCTCAAATCTTGGAATAAGGAAAATGAACATGTCCACAATGTACACATGGATCCACAGGGTCTGGTGAGCAAATATGACGAAGTACTGAATCCCCCAACTTGAACTGAACAAAAACTGAAAGAAAATATTTTTTGTGGTAGATGCAAGATTGCAAAGAACCAAGGATGCTCCTGCATCATTAATATAGACACCAGATAAATATAAGCTTTAAACACACACTTCATGAATGTGTTTCAAAGACTGTACCAACTTGAAGGTGTGTGGATATTTGAGGAATGTGTAGAGGATGCTTATCGATGCTCTGTAGTATGCAAAGGATAATAGCAAACGAGAATAAGTGAGATTGGCATTGGTTATTTTCTCTCTTATAAAATAATTCAAATATAATAATTGAATGCATTGATTTTGGTTGTAGTATTTCAAATTTGAATTTGTTTGGGGATGATTCAAAAATTTGAACTTGTAGTTATCATTTACGTATGATTTATATGTTGAAATTTCTAAATTCTGAACTATTTTTTTATTTAATGTTTATTAGGGGAGTCATACCATTAACTACTTGTGTAGGTACTTATAGAGAATGGATTTAATACATGCGCATGTGGGAGGAATTGTGGGAGATTGTGCATTTGATAATCCAACAAGCTGATAGGAGCTTCTCATAATGGAAAATTATGCACCAATAAGAGTGCATATGTAATTGTGAATACAATATGTAATGAGTTTGGCACCCTTTGCAAGTGGGTGAATTTGTAAATATAAAAGATGATTATAAATTATAAAAGTGGGTATTTAAGAGCAAGTTGTCTTATATTGTAAATGCAATTGTATATTAGAGTACATACATTGGTCAACTACATATTCACATCTAACATATATTCGTTGCTTTTACAAAATATTATTAGACTTTTTAAAGGTTTTTACTAGATCAAACTCCAAAAGTTTTTCGAAGGTAAGATGATCAAAGAGTGAACGGTTAGTGGTACGGTAGACCCCTCCCGTAATAAAGAAACTATTTTATTTCTTTAAATTCAAATGTTTATTTTCACATGGGAGGGGCCCACGAATTCACATGCAAATTGTGTTTGGCCGTACGTCTCCGGGAAAACTTCGCTTTTGGGGTGTAAAGAATCCTCCGTATTGGTAAGAGTATTAAGGAGACTATATTGAATAATACCAACTCTAATTCCGCGGGTCCGTGAGAGAGACTAATATTCTTGGTTATCTCACCTTTTTTTTCTATCTTGGGTGACTTGGATGCTCGCATTCATCGATTTATATACCTAGGCAAGCTCTCTTCTCTATATTTTTCAAACGCAGTAGGATTTAAGCATCCTGTGGGAAAGAATGGAGATAGCCAACAGTAATTCACTCGTAGAAGGCAAAGTTGTTTGTAAGGAAAATACTCATGATCATGGTGATGGTTTCGAAGAGGGAAAGATACAGCTTAAAGAGGTTGTAGTGAAGAAAGCGGATGATGTTAATATGTTGAAGCATGAAGAACCCTTGAGTCCAGTGGCATGCGTCGCCTCAGATGCATTGTTAGATAGTTACATCTTAACCATTGTGGGATTCAAAAAAGAAATCGACATCAATTCCTTGAAAATTTTACTACGAAATAATCTGGCGGAGCACCAAAGATTCTCTAGCATTGTGGTTACTATTCTCTTCCTTTTCTCTTTATTGGTTTATTTTAAATGCAAACTCTAGATGTATATGATTTTTTTTTATTTGTATATATTCGGGTATCGGTGACACCTGTTTTTTAAAGATGGAGATAAGCTTCTCCATAGTTTATATTAGAATGATGGTATAATTTTGCTTATAGATGATAAGGTGGCTGTTGGCTTACTGGTAAGAATGCTTATTTTATTTTTGCCCCTGAGTTTAGCATCCACGATATCACTGTCAAATGTAACGTGCAGCTCACTGTCTTTCATATATGGACGTACAAATCCTTTCCAGCTTTGTCTTGGGCGAATACTTGTTTTTATATCAGCCGTTTTACAATTTCTATGCCATGGAACCCTTTGTGTTTCTTTTTTAAGCTGTCGCCTTATCTTAGGTCTGTGTGAGAGCACTTAATTTTCTGCAGATCTTTATGGCAACCGACAGATTTGGAAAGATACGTGGTCTTTTTTTGGTTTTTTAAAGACCTTTTACGTTGCAATCGTTTTATTTATTCTCCAATCAGCTTGACAGCTGCTTTCATATCTTCAACAAGTATAATATTCATTTGATTTGTCTTTTGTACGTAGGCAGACCTTCTGATATCAGCCTTCTCCCTTATAAATGAGACTCCCAAACAAACTAGTATAGAGCTTTGTCTTTTGTAAATGAGACTCCCAAACAAACTAGTATAGAGCTTTGTCTTTTGTAAATGAGACTCCCAAACAGATTAAGATGTGTCTACTGAGTATAGACTGCTGATTTATAGAATAGAGATAGAAACTCAACTTCTCAATCGTTCTCCATTTTCTCTCGACATTTAGATTGTTGGTTTGAAATTCATGCTACGTGAGTATTTTGAAATGATTGCAGATAAAGGATAAGCACAACAATCTGAGGTGGTGATAGAGGATCATGTGATTGTTCCTTGCCTAAGGCCCTCACTCGTAGAAAATCCCAACGTTGTGAATGATTATACAAGCTCTCTAGTGTCTGCTCCTCCTCTCAATCCATGCAGACCTCTCTGGGAAGTTCATGTATTGAATGTTCCTTCTGCGGATGCAGCAGCCAGCCTTGTCTTCAGAATCCACCATTCACTTGGAGATTGTGTCTCTATGCTATCCCTAATTCTGAGTTCCACAAGCAAAGCCAATAATTCTAAAGCACCACCGACCATACCAGAACGTACAGCGGCTGACCAAAAACCCAAAGGCTTTCCGCAAACTGTGTACAATATGGCTGTAGCGCTTTGGCTTACATTCATTTTTCTGCTCGAGGTCGTGGCCACTCTGCTATGGAAACATGATAAGAATTTATTGAGAGGAGGAAAGAAAGCCGCTGTTTGTTCAAAGCGTCTGGCTCATGTGACTCTCAACATTGATGATATCTGCTTGGTTAAGAAGGCAGTGAATGGGGTAGGTTACTGTTTCCAACTTTTTACGGCGAATAGATGGTTATAACGATCATCTTCTAGCAGAAAGTTTTCCTTATGTCTTACATTAAAGTTGGTGGCAGACATTGAATGATGTCATTATGGGAGCGCTTTCTGCTGGTCTTGTCCGTTATATGAGCAGACAACAAAAAGGTACGTATAATAATGAATTACATTTATAGCCTCAAAAATCTGACACTTACTCTATCCTGTTCTCCCTTTGAAATCAAGACAAAAATGTCTCGGTCCCACAGAAAGCGGCAACACATAAGAATCCAGCTGCAAGCCCAGAGCATCTCCTTCCATTAAATTCACGACTGCGAGCAATGGTTGCAGTAAATATGAGGCGGTCTAACGTGCTTAAGGTAAGGGCCAACAACAGTCTTCTTTCAGTATTATTTGGAATGATTTCTATTCTCTGTACGCAGTTGTCATTTAGAGGCTAGCATTAAATATTGCCAGGACCTGGATGGCAACATGAAAAATCCATCGAAAGCCATGTGGGGTAATAAACTAGGATTCTGGATGTTTCCATTGCCACTCATCCACTATGGAGACTCCCTTCAATACTGTCGTGATACAAGAATGATGTCCAGGCGGAAGAAGCTATCTTTTGAGGGCTCCGTGTCACACAACATATCCAAACACATGTCTACTAAGGTATAAATATTTCAGGTTAGATATATAGCAACAAAACCTTTCAATGCCGCGGTCAGCCTGTTCTATTGAGTCAGATCATACAGACAAGTTTTTTAAATGCAATTCATTGAACACCCAGAAATGCCGGTGTTAGTAGCTGCATGATCTGACTCAACAGAACTGTCTTGTTTAAATGCAATTCATTGAACACCTAGAAATGCTGGTGTTAGTAGCTACATGATCTGACTCAATAGAACTGGCTTCCTATGTATACGAGGATTCGGATGAAGTATTTTTCTGAAAGGTAGCTGATGTCTGTTTCTTGAAATGGATAAGATTCAATTGTTTGTAATTTCCAAAATGCTTTTTTCTTCTTTTCAATTTGGTTTGAATTGCAGTTGGTGGCATACTTTTGCAACAAATTCACTACAATACTTACGTTGGGCTTCTCCAATGTGGTGGGGCCGCTGGAAGAGATTCAATACGGGGATAACCCAGTTACTCAAATTATTCCTACGGCCCACGTTAACAATGTTGTGAGTATCCTCATTCTCTTTTACACATTTTTATTTAGAAAATGTTAGAGGAATTATATACAAGATTTATAAGAGATTGTTCCGACTTTGTGCAGTCGATAGTGATACATTTCATAAGCTATGCTGGAAAAGGGAAGCTGGTTGCATTAGTATCGGAAGACGTAGTTCCTGATCCGCTACAGCTTTGCCAAGATTGCGCAGAAGCCCTGGAACCCATGAAACAAGCCGCACATGCAACTTTAATGCATTCACCTTAAATGTTCAGTAGTGGAGACGGATACTTATACGGATACGGATACTTATGGTTATTAATATATTTATATTATATATTGTTAATAATTAGTTTAGATGTAAATAAAAAAATAATCAAATGTTATTACATTTTTAATATTAGAGTATATATATAGGACTATGAGTAGTTGGCTTGTGGCTACCTTAGTTCTTAATTAAATCATATTATAATTATTATATTATTGTTTAGTTATTTATGTTAATTTTAGATTTTTATAGAGATATTTAAGTCGGTTTGGGTGGCATCTTAGGTTATATATAGGAAGTACTGAGTCTTGTTTGATCATCACATTGTTAATTATATTCTCATTTGAGATATTTGGAGCTTTTCTCTTTCAAAGAAGCTTGTTATTTTTAGTTATTAATATTTTTCTACTGTGCAATTTATTTCATTACAAATGGTATTAGAGAAGGATTTTGGCACTATAAGACAAGACATTTTAATATTGGAGGATATTTTGGGAAGCGTATATCTTTTAGATTTTGGTGTTTTTCTTTTCATATTTTGAAAAGGTTTTGGAAAAAAAATATGCAAACAGTTACAGTCCATATTTTAAAAAATTGGAGTAGAATTAAGCGATTGATTATAGAATTAGGGTTTGTACCTAATTTATTTGGAAACTGCATATCTCCAATCTCTTGCAAAATTGGCTATTGATTTATTTGGGTTTTGTACATAGTAAGAGAGGAGCCTACAATCCAAATTACATAGAAATGAAAGCCGAATTAAGTGATTTATTGCAAAATTATAGTTTAAAAAAATCACTCTCAAGACTACAAAATACTTGATTTTGGGAGACTTTTTGGGAAAGTGTGACCTAAGCCTTGATAAGTTATATTAAAAAATTTAAGTTATTTTGACTTTATTTGTGATTTGTATGTAGTAAGAGAGGAACCTACAATTCAAATTGCACAAAAAATAAAGCAAAATTAAGTGACTTATTGCAGAATTATAGTTTTAGAAAAAATCACTTTCAAGGCTACAAAACATTTGATTTTTGGGAGATTTTTTTTTGGAAAGTGTGACCTATGCCTTGATAACTTATAGTAAAAATTTTAACTTATTTTTACTTTATTTATATGTAATTTATTACAAAATTATTTTTTTATCATCATGACAAGGCCTACAACAAGAGCCAAAATGAATGCTATCATAGTTAGGAAATATTTAGATAAATATAATGTAGAAATTGGCAATATTAACCCTAATGATGAAATCAACAATGCCAAGGGTGAAATTTCATCAACTAGGAATTAAATAAATAATTTTTCTAGGAAGTTGGACACAATTATTCAAGGGATGATGTATTAGGGGAAAGATTCACCTAGTAAGATGGAAGATAATGTTTTTGTTGGACATGAATTATTTGGGCTTGACTCATATATCAAGAAGGATCATTCCTTTAATAATCCTATGCTAAGGCAATTCATACCTAAATTGGATATAAGAAATTTTGATGGTAAGGATCCAACCAATTGACTTTGCCAAATGAAGTAGTTCTTTGATCTCCATTATGTTCCTAATCAACAAAAGGTGATTATGGCATCATTATACTTGGAACCAAATTAATTTATTTTGTATCATTGGTTATGTGATGAGAAGAGAAATAAGGGTTGTGTGGTCACATGGCCATTTTTCAAAAGGAACTTGCTACCTATTATGGAGATAACTTTATTGATAGGTACTTCTGCCAACTCACTAAGTTAAAGAAAATAGGTACTATCAAGGACTATACTTAATAATTTCAAGCCCTTGTCTACGAGTGGAGAATATGAAAAGAGAATATTTTAAGGAATTATTTCTAGTAGGTTTAAAAAGGACATAATAAAATATGATTTACATTTTTTCCAACCACAATTCTTGTAACAAGTAATACTTATGACAAGAAAGTTGAGGAAAATATTTTGGCCAATAGGTGACAAGTGATACTTATGGTAAGACAAGTTAAGGAAAATATTTTGGCCAATTATTCTATCTATTTTCGAAAAAAAATCTAATTATTCACTTTTTCACTATATGCACATGTCTAAATGATCAATTTAAACACTTACAAACATTATTTTCAGATTTTATATGACCTATTGTAGATGTATTAATGTAAGTATGAACTAGATTCACTTTGCAACATTTGAAATGAACCCTAATTGGCTTATGAATACAAAATGAGATGAAATATTTCACTTTTTTATTGGATTTTTATAATGAATATGAGTGCAAAAATGATGAATACAAACAATCTAAGATGATAATAAAAATGATGGAACAAGGTTCTAATCCTTGTTATTTAGTGTGTGTGGAGGATGCAAACTGATATATAATTGACTAAAATTGAAGGTGCAATGTTATTCCTAGGTTAATCATGCAAATACAATAAACTATTATGATTTTTGAGAAATAAAATGCAAAAAGACAAAAGTAGAATTTAGAAAGGAAGAGAGCAAACATAGAGGAACTTGGTATACAAATTTGGCACTGAATTGTTATTCTAGGGCATGATGCATGCTAGACTAGATTCTTACTTTCTATGATCTAAAAACACAAGCTTGAAGCATTTGATTTGTAGCTATTGTTTTGCTAGGGTGATTGTTGGAACTTCATTTGTTGATGAGAAAATCTAGTTTCTATATCTTGCCAACTTTTAGGACTTGAATCCATGAATGACAAATTAGAATTCAATATTCCTCCACTTTTCCTCAGATCTGAAAACATGCACACATGAAAGAGGGGGGAGAGTTGTGTTGTATAGGGGATTTCCTAATTCAAACCTCATTTAAGGTATTGCTACCTCCATAACAATTATGATGATATGGAAAAAGATCTTACCCTCAGTTGGTCAGAGGCTAAATAATAAACAAGTAATGAATATACTAATGTTGCAACTCACCACTCAAAAATTTACATTCCTTGATGGAATAAAGTTATATACTCATCACCTTCAAGGAGAATTTGATTGCTTGATTGAATTCTTCGATGTGTTAGTACTCACAAAATAAAAGATCATAAAACATGAACAAACATACATAAAAACATGATGAATACTTGACATGATGCTTGATTAGAATAAATGTTACAATAATCCTGATAATCATGCTCTTGATTGCTCTTGACTTCTTTTCATACAATCAATTTTCTCAATAGATTTTCTAGCTCTTACCCTCAGTTGGTCAGAGGCTAAATAATAAACAAGTAATGAATATACTAATGTTGCAACTCACCACTCAAAAATTTACATTCCTTGATGGAATAAAGTTATATACTCATCACCTTCAAGGAGAATTTGATTGCTTGATTGAATTCTTCGATGTGTTAGTACTCACAAAATAAAAGATCATAAAACATGAACAAACATACATAAATACATGATGAATAATTGGCATGATGCTTGATTAGAATAAATGTTACAATAATCTTGATAATCATGCTCTTGATTGCTCTTGACTTCTTTTCATATGATCAATTTTCTCAATAGATTTTCTAGCTCTTATTAGATTGAAAAGGACTAGTATTTATATGCAATTCTTCTAATTTCCCAAAAATAAATACTGATAGCCAACAAATGAAATTGGAAATTCAAATAGTAAAATTAATGACACTGACATATCTCGAATTGAGTAAAAAAGGGGGTGCTCTTGGGCATGGGCCACCCTAGACCATACCCATCCTTTTCAAGCCCTAAAGTGTCAAGGAAAAATATTAAATATTATTTGTTTGATTTTATGAAGATGTTTACAAAATGGGTGATTAAAAGCATAGGCAGGTCCAAGCACATAGGGGGAAGAAAAACCTAGTGTGAAATTGTCAAGGGTGACAATTTTGGATGCTACACCTAAATCACAATATGAGCTCATAGAATAGAGATAACATATTCCTTCTACATACCATAAGATCATCATAACTTGGGAACTCCATTTTTCTTCTATTATCTTCATTTAATTATATCTTATGATTTTTCATAACCTATATCATAATATTTTCAAAAAGTGTAACTCTCAAGCTCATATATATCTTATATATAATAGTTTCACTTACATTTATAATGTGGGGGGCGCAACTTTGAGAGCCAATAACTTTTGATCTAGGAAGTCAATTGATCTTATTATTTTAATTATATATAAAAATAATATCTACATCCCCATAGCAAGGGACATAGTTATACACCATCCAAAAAATTAGGAAATAAAATGACCTATATAGCTTAGAAATTTAGTTTCTCTTTCCATAGCTTGGAATTTACTTTTTTGTGTTCTTAACATTAGAATTCAGGGTTGAGGCACCTTTCCTAACATCGTATGTACCACAAGCTACACAAATATTCTTCCTAGATACTTAACTTGTTAGCATACCTAGAAAATATGAATAATTGATGCACGGGTAGAAGAAAGAAAAAGAGATCTTGATTTTGGAAAAAAAAAAAGTCTAAATAGGAGAGAATTTGAGTATTGGTATGCACAAAAACCCTTACAACAACTAATTTGACATTACAATCAATCAAAATTTACTATCTAATTTTATTTTTTATCATCTACTTTCAACAATAGTTATACTCACCTATTCATTAGTTAGTAGCCACTCAAAAATATTAAATCATTAATGAACCAAGAAAATGAATCCTTGTACAGTGAATGAAAGGTGTGAAAGAGGTAGAAAGAAGAAAAATAGAGTCATGCTAATGTTGCAAAAGCATCCAAATTTAACCCAAAATACATCTCATACTCTTTAGGGGATTTTCTATAGCATCTAATATAATATGCAGTTTAACCAAAGAGTAAATTATTGATGCAAGCATCATATCTTTTGTACTCTACAATCTAAGGGTTATAATTAGTATTTAAACATTTCATGCTAGCATAATAGTGATTTTCACAAGGGTGAGATCTTTTAAATCTAATTAAATCCTTTAAAAGATTAAAAATTATGGACACCGATTTTGGGTGTCCAAATGTTCTCTAACTCTTCTAGGTTTTTTCGCCTAAAAGGAGAGAAATGGACCCCAAAATGCTAATGTCTACATTCAAGATTAATGTAAAGAGGGATGCAACATGCCTAAATGTAATGATCTTAATGCAAAAAACTAATGAAAGCTATTGATTTTTTTAATGCAAAACTATTGAAATGCAGGTTGTTTGAAAACATTTTGTGATATGCAAAAACACCTAGAAATGAAAGTAAATTGTAACAAAAATTGATGAAACTAGACGTGTGCACCTGGAGGCTGAAAAAGGATGGAATGAAAGTATGGAATCTCAATAAAACTAATGCATAATTTGAATGGGACACTTGTGCCAATCTAGGCGACTTAGTCCTAGATCTAGAAAAACTACTTCAAAGCCCATTTCGGCCAAATGGGTGTCTAAATCTGTAAAAAAACATTGAAAGGCATGTATAGTGGGACTAATTCACCATTAGTGGCAACTTAGTCCACTTCTATATTTCTAAAAATTTGAAAGGGGAAACAGAAGCCCTCAGTCTCCACTTCGGTTCTTTACAAGTGTTTGCTTCTGAAACTCTGATTTAGGGGCCTAAAAGTGACTTTTAGTGGATATTTTAGCTTTGAAAGCAAGGAGATGTCTTCAATAAGTCTTCAATAATCTTCAAACCCTCAAAGTGCCTAAATTTGCAAACACACAATGAAAGAGAAAGGAATGGTGAATGTTAGGGCATGGGGGTTTGCCTTGGTCAAACCCCTTTTTAGTTAATTAAACCAAAATGAAGAAAATATGTAATGAAACATGAAACAATGGAGTTATTACCTTGCCATGATAATTGATCTTGATTTTCTATAGCAATGGATGAAGAATTTTCCCTTGGATGTTTGAAAAATCTTTCTTGATGACCTAGAATGCTAAAACTCTAACTTGCTTGACTTGAAAATATGATGAATGATGGATAAACAATGAATTGATTATGAATTAGGGTTTATAGGCTTGTATTTATAGGAAATTCACCTAATTTTCCCATTAATTAGATCTCTAATGCCGACATGAAAGAAAATAAAACTTAAAATCCAACTTTTCCCACTCAAAACTTAAAAATAACCTAAATGGGACTAATTCACCACTCTGGGCGACTTAGTCCCACCTACCAATGACTCATTCACCCAGATGGGTGACTTAGTCCTAGAGGATTCCTTTTGCCAGCTAGATTGTTGGGGAATGAGGAATTTTAGTTTTTATGTTGATTTCATCGGGTATTTGGTAAAATTATGCCTTGGGATGCACAATATGGGGAAATATGGTCCTATTAATGATTATATAAAGGTTAATTAGGGATTGGGACACAAATTTCAATGTGAAAGTATGATTAAATACACTTTACAACATTAAAACGAGATTTGCTTAGCCTAAAAATGCACAACATCCAATGTGAATGTGTAGGACACATTACAACACTAGATTAAGATTATGTTTAAGTTAAAAGCATTCCAGATTAATGTGAGAATGACATTAAATACATTTTACAATATTGAATTAGGGAAAGATAAGTCCATTAATTCCAGAGAGGTGTGAAAATCTTTTACAACGCTATACAATACCTTCACAAGACATCATTAAATTAATTTTATTTAGTTTGCAAGGGTCCAAGACCTAGTGTGGATGTGTAAAACACTTCAAAACACCAAGTCAAGGCCTCAATAAGCTTAATTTATCATTAATTATTCCCATATAAAGCAAAGTATACACTTTTTGGTGACACATTAAGCCCCCACTTTAGTGAGAGGATGAACTTGCTTCAAACTCACACTAAAGTAGACATTCAAGAAGAGTCCAATCATACCAATTTGGATGGTCTAGGATAACAAAGATGAAGGAGGTAACCAAGCCCCCAGGATCTAAGATCCTAAGTAAAACCAACATAAGCACAAGAAGACATGGATAAGGTGAATGATTTGCAGTAAAACAAAATATAAAATCATGCAATGGCAAGAACTAGAAAGAAGAGAAGAGTGAAACTAAAAAGGTGGATGAAGCTTCAAACATTTGTCCAACACATTGTGGATGAGATCTAGGCTATTTGTCCAAAAATGCATACTCACTCTGAGGTGATGAAACTCTTGGTTGTTCGCCAGGTGAGAAGTCTAAAAAGGTGAGAAACATACACTCATAGCTAGTATGCATTCACACACACAAGTGGCTATGAGGAAAAGTCATGCCTCGGAATGGGCTTATCGCTCAACCTCCTGATAACTTTAATAAGGTGCCATAATAAAAATGATTTTTGATTTGTATGAGGTAAACAAAACTTCATATGCTTGACACTCGTAGACATTGTAAATGCAAGATAGTACACAAGGAATGTTCAAAGGGATTTTTCTTAGTTCATGCAAGGTCTCATCTTAGGGAACATTGTACTTAATGTATCCAAGAGAGGATAAGTGCAAATGTTCTCATCTTGTTTCCAAGAGAGGACAAGTCCAAGGTCTCATCCTAGGCAACATTGTACCTAATGTTTCCAAGAGAGGAAATTGCAAGAAAAAGAAAATCACACAATGAAATGTGAGTGTCGATGTATGCCCCCACTTTAAAGCAGTTGCTAACACCATTACTATGAGAAATTGCTTTAAATTAGAAGAAGAATACATGAGAGCTTATTTGGAAATCCCTATGCCAAGTCATATGTTTCCAATAAGCTACGTCATGAAAAAGGTAGTATGTCACATGTGAGCTCCAACCTAAGGCATTTTGTCCACATCCCAAGCTTGCTCTTATATGTTCATGAAAGGTTAACCACTAGCTAAAAGAGGCAACGATAGGTGACATATGAGGAGAAGGCTACCTATCCCCTTGCCCCCACTTAGTGAAAGACAAAGGTGAGCCAAAATGATTGATGAGATGCATGGTAGAGTGAAAATCAGTATTAATTAGAGGAATTAGGTGCCCCTACATAAGGAAGAACACCAAAATCCTTATGATGGTGGATTTTACTACTCAAAGCCTTACATTCATTAGTAGAATGACCGTGAACTCTATAATATGCACAAAATAAAGTCTTGTAATAGAATTTCTTTTGAGTTCATGGAGGGAGAGATCTCAAGTGATCTTGGAGGAGTCTCGACAAGATACCCTCTTGATCAGTGGTAGAAGGTGTTCTTGTAGTTTGCAACAAAGATACCTCTTGCTTAGTATTAGTTGTCATATCTATGCAAGACTATAGATTATGAAAATTTGGGCTCTCCTTTATAGGAGGGTGTAAAATCTAATGAATTCAATTCATTTGTGTTTTGCGAGATGACATTGACATTAAGCGAAGATGTATTTATTTTTTTGATTGCTTGCAAAGGATAAAAATCAAGACCACTAGTGTCTATCAGTTTAGGATGCTTTATAGTTAAATTTGGCTTAGAAGAATGTTGTGTGAGAGTGTTGATGTTGAGTGAAGGTTTGGCAATTTCTATCAAAGGACAAAATCTAAGACCATGAGTTGTTTATTGTGTGATAGGATCTATAGGGTTGTGGATACCTTGTTCGTTAGCACCACATCCTTTTCCACTATATCCAAGTTATTTCATAAGTTTATAACCTTGTCCATAAAGCTTTTTCATTTCTTTTGGATCGGGTGGCTGTTCGTGTTCAGCTCATCAAACTTTGTTGTGTAGTTTGCTTCTTTTTCTGAAGTGGTTGAGGTGGATGCTTTCGAAGGATCATCAGAGTTTTGTGTTGACATGACTAATTTTTTTGTATTCCTTATTGGAATATGTGTTTATGATCTTGTACTCTCCCATGAATGTTGGTGTGAAGTCTAAGGAACCCCAATCATCATTTAATAGCTACATGTGTTCTTTGTTTTGTTGTTGTAGGGGTTCCACATGTGTAGTTGATGCTGATGTGTGTTAAGGGATGTGCTTTGTGTTTTTGAAGCTATAAGAGACTATAAAGCTCAAAATTGGTGTCAATGGTGTATACTTTTTTGTTGTAAATGTATTTCATTTTTTGATGAAGAGTGGAAGGCACACCATTCATTGCATGAATCTAGGGTCTACCTAAGATAATATTACATGAAAGTTCATGAGACATAACATGGATTGGTGTATTCAATGTGGCCACTCCCACTGTAAGAGGTATAATGATCACCCTGAGTGGTTTCTTTTCAACATTGTCAAATTTTCAATTAATCAAGGCCAAGCCTATATAGAATTACACTACATGCATTGAGGTCAAAACCAATATCTACAAGAGTTCTCTTGTAGATAGGAATTTTTTGTAAGGTCGTTTGGAGCATAGTGTGATAGGTAGGTGAATCCTGAAGAAGATCCCAAAGGGATATCTTTGCAGGAGTATTCTTAAGTTCAACAAGATCATACTCCCTAAGGTGTGAATTTAAGCGAGGACCACTAGGAAAGATGGGATTTGGTAAAGGCAATGGTGTTGTGATTGGTTGTTGTGGTCATAGATTGTTTCTAGTGTAATGTGTGTGAGAAAAAACATCATGCTTAGGTGGGTAAAGGGTAAACTCAGGTTGGTTTTGGGTTGTAGGTTTGTGTGAAGGGGGTAAAGAATGAGTTGAGGTTGAATAACATTAACATCCCTTGGCGAATGCGAGTCTAACATGGGCTCTTCATATTCTTCTAAGGGCATAATATAATGATTGTCAATGTTATCCTTGTCTTGTATCATAATATTCTCCCTAGAAGGATATTTTTTAGGAGAACAACAAACCACATGTTCTTGAAAATTAAGTCTTAGTTCTTCCAAAATAACTTCATCGCAAATAAGGGAGTTATTAATGGTTGAATTTGTTTGATTATTGATATTAGGGAGATTACGAGAAGACTCTATTTGATTGTCTGTTATTTCTAAGGTCTCATGCTATTGTTCCATATTAGTAGGAGAGCTTAGAATATGTTCATCCAAGGTTGAAGTGTGTAAAGTAGCTTCATCACAAGTGGGGGAAGCATCAAGAGAAGGAACACTATGATATTCAAATAGATTGTCCCAAATGGTAGGAGCATTAGTGAAGGGAAGGTCAAGATTCTCATGAATCATAATAGGTATATCTTCTAACACCAACCTATCCTCATGGAATTGAGGAGGGATATTAGGAGAAGGACAATGTTGCTGGTCATGGTTATGGAGACTAGGTAAGGTGATATTTAGAATTTTTTCTAATATGATCTCATGTTCTTGTCAAGTCTAACATATTCCAAAGGGGAATGAGGAGATGGACAATAAAAACCCTCAATGCTTGTATCTTCCTTCACCAAGATACCTTTGTCACTAATAGGAGAGGTATCAGGAGAAGAACAAGTATGATTGTTATGATTGTCTACACTACCATTCTCACCAATGGGAAATTTAATATTAAGGATTGTGTCAATGGTTTGATCATGTTTCTTAAAGACGTCAATGTTGTAATCTGTATGATACGAACCTAAGATTCCAATGCAAAATTTTCAAAAATTTTAATGATTTGAAATGTCAAAACTACAACCTATATGCACTTTTTGTTAATGCAAATTTTTGAAACCATAACATGCAAATTAACTAATGAAAACCCTAATGCAAAGTCAATGCAAGCTAGATCTAGGATGATGGAGTCCAAATAATAAAAGAAAAGTATTCTAAATTTCATTTCACCAAAATGTGGACATAGATTTTTGGTGTCCAAATGTTCTCCAACTCTTCTAGGGTTTTTCACCTAAAAGGAGAGAAATGGACCCCAAAATGCTAATGTCTACATTCAAGATTAATGGAAAGAGGGATGCAATATGCCTAAATGAAATGATCTAAATAAAAAAAAAAACTAATGAAAGCTATTTTTTTAATGCAAAAATATTGAAATGTAGGTTGTTTGAAAACACATTGTGATATGCAAAAATACCTAGAAATGAAAGTAAATTGTACCAAAAATTCATGAAACTAGAGGTGTGCACCTAGAGGTTGAAAATTGATGGAATGAAGGTCTAGAATCCTAATAAAACTGATGCAGAATCCAACTGGGACACTTGTGTCAATCTAGGTGGCTTAGTCTTAGATCTAGAAAAACTGCTCCAAAGCCTGTTTCGGCCAAATGGGTGTTTGAATATGCAAAAATAACTGAAAGGCATGTATAGTGGGACTAATTTTCCATTAGTGGCAACCTAGTCCACTTCTGTATTTCTAAAAATTTGAAAGGGGAAACATAAGCCCTCGGTTTACACTTCGATTCTTTACAGGTGTCTGCTTCTGAAACTCTCATTTTCAGGCCTGAAAGTGACTTTTAGTGGATATTTTGGCTTTGAAAACAAGGAGATTTCTTCAATAAGTCTTCAATGATATTCAAACCATAAAAGTTCCTAAATCTACAAATACACAATGAATGAGAAAGGAATGGTGAATGTTAGGACATGGGGTTTTTCCTTGGTCAGACTTCTTTTTAGGCAATTAAACCAAAATGAAGAAAAGATGTAATGAAGCATGAAACAATGTAGTTTTTACCTTTCCATGATGATTGATCTTGATTTTTTGCAGCAATGGATGAAGAAACTACCCTTGGATGTCTGAAGAAGCTTTCTTGATGACCTAGAATGCTAAAACTCTAACTTGCTTGACTTGAGAACACGATGAATGACTGATGGACAATGAATTGATTATGAATTAGGGTTTAGAGGCTTGTATTTATAGGAAATTCACCTAATTTTCCTATTAATTAGATCCCTAAGGTGGACATGAAAGAAAAAAAAAAGTTAAAATCCAACTTTTACTGCTCAAAACTCAAAAATAATCCAAATGGGACTAATTTGCCACTCTATGCGACTTAGTCCCACCTAGTGGAAACTCATTCACCCAAATGGATGACTTAGTCCCAAAGGAGTCCTTTTGCTAGCTGAATTGTTGGGGAATGAGGAATTTTAGTTTTTATATTAATTTCATCATGAATTTGGTCAAATTATGCCTTGGGATACACAATATGGGGCAATAGGGGCCTATTAATGATGATATAAAGGGTAATTAGGGATTGGATCACAAATTTCAATGTGAAAGTGTGATTAAATACACTTTAGAACAATAAAACAAGGTCCAATTAGCTTAGAAATGCACATCTAATGTGAATGTGTAGGACACATTACAACACTA
Organism: Sequoia sempervirens; assembly: GCA_007258455.2. Classification (NCBI taxonomy): domain Eukaryota; kingdom Viridiplantae; phylum Streptophyta; class Pinopsida; order Cupressales; family Cupressaceae; genus Sequoia; species Sequoia sempervirens. Next base: position 998,766,408 of record VDFB02271358.1, read on the forward strand.
GATTAAGATTAGGTTTAAGTTACAAGCCTTCTAGTTTAATGTGAGAATGCCATTAAATATGCTTTGCAACATGGAATTAGGGAAAGATAAGCCCATTAAGTCTAGAGAGGCATGAAAGTCTTTTACAACACTTTACAACACCTTCACAAGACATCGTTAAATGTATTTTATTCAGTTTGCAAGGGTCCAAGACCTAGTGTGGATGTGTAAAACACTTCACAACACCAAATGAAGGCCTCAATAAGCTCAATTTATCATTAATTATTCCCATATAAAGCAATGTATACACTTTTTGGTGACATAAAAATATGGATTCTCAAGATTATAAATAAATATTTGACATCTAAAGTTTAGCTATAAATATATTTGAATAATATAAGTTAAAACCCACACGAAAATTTGGTTTTACCCATAGAAAGTCCTCCATACATGAATAAAATGCTTCCAAATAACCCTAATACACCCTATAATATTAATATACCAAACTACATCCCTTAAAATGCATACAACAAAGAAAGACGGTTTCGTAAATGAAATTTTGCTAGAAAAGGGAAAAGTCCTTAAAACAACAAGAGTGAGAGCATGGCTAGGAATTGCAAAAGCTACCAAAGGTTAATATAGAATTTGATCAAATTATACTCCCTGTAAAACATAAATTTGTGTACTTGGATATTTAAATGATGACACCATATGTTGGTCTATGGAACCTGTTTAGAATTTGGTGTTAATGTTTTTGCCACATTTCCCAGTGTGGTTTCCTTCTAGATTAATTAATGGGGAAGTGCAAGGGGAAAAATTTCCCCTAATATTTTAATAGAAAAAATTCTATTAATTCCTAGTGTAAATTTTATTTTAATAGTTTTAAAGCTACCCACCATAACCAACTATTTTTTCTTGCTACACATAAATGAAGAGTCATGATTTTATGAAGAATTCTACAACAAAACACCATGTGTGGGAATTTGAACAATCATGGCCTAGTGTTTGAATCTTGCAAAAAAGTGCATAAACTTGGATTGGAACTTGTCATGGTTTCTATTAGGGAAATCTTAGTCATCTCAAACTGAAACATCCAAGAACAACAATGCCTTCAATAATTTTAATTTCATCAAATTGCCTCAAAGACACTTACTACTATGCCACATTTAGTAGAAATAGGCATAGTTGATTTCCCACATTGACCCTTAGAGAAAAGTTAATGCTAATTAAACCAATTCCAATCAACGCCATTAAACATATTTAATCTAGCAGAACCATTAAACATGAAATATGGAACAAAAGATATGAACACACAGATTTACATGGGGAAACCCTTTCAGGTAAAAAACCCCACACTCCAAAATCCCAAATCGCCATTATATTAGCAATAAAGAGTACAGTTACAAATACAATTTAAGCTCTAAGCCTATATAGGAAATTTACATCTTGTTCCATTCTGGAGGGAAACTGACAGGATAACCCTACTTCGATCTCATATCTCACTCCACATTGCAGAACGTTCAATGATTTATACCATTCCTTCTTATTCCAAACCCATGTTGGAAAGATACTAATTCGGTTTCTAGTCATTACAAAAAACAAACCGTCACTCAATAGTTTCCTTATCGGGCCATCAGTGAGACAAGATTCTACCTCTCACTCATTTGTTTGAGTCACATTGATGAGTGAAATGCTCACCAAATCAAACGATCATTGGAGTATTGACAAGATAAAAGACCATGTCTCCCTGATCACTCATCATCACACAGATATGAGCCTTTCACTGCACAATATCAACCAAGTCCATTGCCACATTAGGGAGAGTCCATATCACCTCCCATTTATACAAGCAAATCCTGTCGATAATACTTCATGTGGTCCCCACTACCTCCAGCTTGACACCATGTCATCGCCAATCAACTGTCTTTAGGTATTGGGCCATCAAGGGGACTCAAGTCAGAGTCCGACCGATGGAACATAGTCCCATCGATGGCGCTTCCCTTTACACTGTAAGCTTGGGTCCCACCATAGCCATCGGTCTATTGGAGGGACACTCATAAAGGTTCCACCAATACCACTATCTCCTACCGATGAACCACTCTATCGTTCCATCAGTGGGATAAGCATTAGTGTCCCACTGAAGACACAAATTCCCACCGATGAGGATCCAATGTGATGTATCAGGATGTTGATGTGACAAATCATAGACTCCCGCCAACAATGTCATCTCCCACTGACAAGTATTTATCACCACACAAGTCACTACTCTATCAGACCATCAGGGGGACTCAAGATAAAGTCCCACTGATGACATGAAGTCCTACCAATAAGTGACCAAGGCAAGACATGGGGCTATCATGGAGACTTCTTGGAGACTCCCATCGAAATGACTAACTCCCACCAATAGAACATAATACTAGAGGAAACTGTTAGCGCCAAATTGTGGAGGTCATCGGAGCATTGGGGGAACTAAGAACAAGGTCTCACTGATATGAGGAAGTTAGGTCAATAAGAGATAGGTACAAGAATTCAAAGAGTATATCAAGCCAATAATTTGAGGCACAAATCCCAACATTCTCCCACTTGACAAAGAACTTATTGGCTTCTCCCAATCAAAGATCAAATCCCCTATTTCTATGGAATTTGCAACAACATTAAAAATTTCCACCATCTCCGACAATTGTTCCATCCATCAAATGTATCTAGGAGCACCTGTAAAAAATCATCTCATGCTAAACTCTAAATGCATCACTACACTATCATGAAGTTCTCAAGCATATGAGCAATGCACTCAAAACACAAAGAATTAGCAGACCACTGTCAACACTACAATAATCTGAATTAGGAACTTATCATGACATCACGATCTTACCATCCCCCTTAGGAGATACCATGCTCCAAGTGAGCAAACCATGGTCTCAAGAGAAATGCAACACTCCAAAACTCTAATTTGCAAACAAGAGTCTATCATGACATTAAGCAAGAAAACTCTAAACTAACATTACCTGTCAAGCACCATCAACACCTTAGCCAAAGACTCCAAGTGTCCTCCATGGTTCCAATATGTTACACATCCTCAAATAGTGTTCATACAAATGCGAAAGAACCCTTAAGCGACAATAGGATCTAAGAGTCCCTCCTAGTAACAACTGCAACACTAAAGAAGACCATTCACCACCAAGTGATGAATCCATAGTCACTGCTAAAGCTCCCACTAAACCGTCACACCTGAGATCTCCAAGCATCATTACCAAAGATCTGTTAATATGAAACACCTCCATGTCCACTCAATAACATGTCCATCTGACAATAATACCAAGCGGCACCAAGATCTCCAAACCAAGTAGAAGAATTACCATCATTGTCAAAATATTACACAAAGTAGTGTATCCAATCTATCCATGACATCATGATAAACATGTTACAGCTCCCCATAATTGAATATTCAAGTACTCAACACCATTCATCTTCTCATCTCAAAGAAACCACACCAATGCACAAGTGACCATAGAAAAGGCTAGCTAATGAGTTTGCACCAACACTGAATCAACCTTGTGGATATAGAAAGTCCACTTCCAAGTTATCCCATTGCAACTAAATGGGTGATCAATCCATACAACATCATAACTCATATATCAATCACATCAAACGTGCAAACCCATCATCGCACTAGAAATTGCAAAACTAAGATCTCAAAGATGATTTACCACATAGAAAATCATGAATCAAACACTAGATTAGACTCATATATGATTTTCCAATCACATCCACAATGAGCACCATAGTCAAGGAATCCACTAAGCATCACCACAAGAATTTTGAATGATCAGTCATATATCAACACTCCCATGCAGAGAAGAAAATACACCTTCTCGAGCACCATGCATGAAGCATGCATGAAGAATTGCAACTATCTCATCCAGTAACACCTCATAAGCCAAGGTCTAGAAATTAGTTTATCAGCAGCTCCACAAAAACACAAGATTTCTTGACCATGTAAAACCTACAAAATCACTATGTTATAAAACACCCATGCACACCCATATGCACTTCACATCTAGGTGACTCAAAAGTCTGAAACATAAACACCATAACAGTTAAACCATAAAAATTGATTATCATGAATGGGCATCACCATAGACTTTGAAGAAAACCTATAAAAAAATCTTAGAATTAGAAGCACGACTCCAAACCATGTAGGTACAAAACATCCATGAGAGGAAAAAGTAGCTAGAAACTCCAAGCCCATTTTAGGCCAACTCCTCAACTACGAACATGTACGTGCATTCGAGATAGACAAGCTATTGCAAAATATTTTAGATCATCCAATGATCAACTTTATAGCTTTCATGCAATCAGGGTAACATAAAACTATGTCTTCCAATACCGGGAAAAAACACCCAACATAAGCACATTTATCCATAGTTGAGAAACAACCCAAGCTTCTCCATATCATCAGGGAACCCCTCACATAGACACCCAATATGAAATATTTGTTGCAACACAACCATAGAGTAAATAATATTCCACCCCATGAATCAAGATTATATCACTTCCAACTCATGAGCTTCAAGTCACATCATTTTAGTATGACTAGTTATAGTTTATCCATCTTCCCCATCCTTCATACTATGTGTTGTCTCTTGGAACTCAAACAAATGAGCAATAATTTCTACTCACCAATGATCAAAACATTAGTTGATTTCTTCATATTTCCTCAAGCCTAATAGAATAATAGATCTTCATAGAAGGAATACCCAAAACCAACAACACACTAGGAAGAAACACATCCTAGAAGAAGGATCTGATACCACTTGTTAGGGAAATCTTAGTCATCTCAAACTGAAACATCCAAGAATAGCAGTGCCTTGAGTAATTTTAATTTCATTAGATTTCCTCAAAGACACATACTACTATGCCACAAAAGTAGAAACATGAATAGTTGATTTCCCACATTGACCCTTAGAGAAAAGTTAATGCTAATTAAACTAGCTCCAATCAACACCATTAAACAGATTAAATCTAGAAAAACCATTAAACATGAAAGATGGAAAAATATATATAAATACACAGATTTACGTGGGGAAAAACCTTTCAGGTAAAAGAGCCCCACACTCCAAAAGTATAGATCACCATTGTATTAATCAACAACAAAGAGTACTGTTAAAAATATAATTCAAGCTCTAAGCCTTTATAGGAGATTTACATCTCGTTCCATTCTGGAGAGAAACTAACAGCATAACCCTACTATGATCTCACCTATCACTCCACATTGTAAAACATTCATTGATTTATACCATTCTTTCTCATTCTAGGCCCATGCTAGAAAGATGCCAATTCAGTTTCTAGACGTTACAACAAAAAAGCCGTCGCTTAGCAGTTTCCTTATAAGGCCATCAGTGAGACAAGTTACAACCTCTCAGTGATTCCTTTGATTCACATCAACAAGTCAAATTCCCACCAAATCAAGTGATCATTAGAATATTGGCGAGACAAACACCATGTCTCACCAATCACTCATTGTCACACCGTTATGAGCCTTTCACTACACACTATCGACCAAGTACATCACCACATCAGCGAGAATCCATATCGCCTCCCATAGATATGAGTGAATCTTGTCGACAATACTTCATGTGGTCCCCACTGCCTCCAGCTTGACACCATTTCACTGCTAGTCAACTATCTTTAGGTATCGAGCCATTGGCGAGACTCAAGCCAGATTCCCAATGATGGAACATAGGACCCCATCAATGACACTTCCATTTACACTGTAAGCTTGGGTCCCACCACAACCATCGATCTATTGGAGGGACACTCACAAAGGTTCCACCGATACCAACATCTTCTACCAATGAACCACTCCATCATTCCATTGGTGGGACAAGCTTCCGTGTCTTGCTGAAGACACAACTTCCCAACAATGAGGATCCAATGCCACATATTGGGCCATCGATGTGATAGTTCATAGACTCCCACTGACAATTCTTTACCACCATAAAAGTCACTGCTCCATTAGATCATTGAGGGGACTCAAGAAAGAGTCCCATCAACGACACAAAGTCCTATCGATGAGTGACCAAGGAAAGACATCAGGCTATCATGGAGACTTCTTGGAGACTCCTGCTAAAATGACTAACTCTCACCGATAGAACACAACACCAGAGGAAATTGTTAGCACAAAACAATGGAGGTCATCAAAGCATCAGGGGAACTAAGAAAAAGGTCCCTTTGATATGAAGAAATTAGGCCAATAAGAGATAGGTGCAAGAATTCAAAGAGTCTATCAAGCCAATAATTTGAGGCACAAATCCCAACAGTTTGGTGATGAGAGAACACAACACAATGCGTGAGTGAATTTTTAGTGCATTTGGTGTTGCAAGTTGCAGGAACTTTGTTGCAGGTTTATGCACTTTGTAATTGCTAGAAGTTTGAATAAAACGAGAATATTGGTGTTTATGGACATATCCCAAAGTTTTAACCACGTTAATTTTTTGTTGTCTCATTTATGTGTCAAATTTCTATTTCATAGTTTGATTTTAAAATAGACATTATAATTTGTAATTTAACTCTTTTATTCTACAAGAAAATACCCAAAACCATATACCATATGAATTAAGCACATAAAATCTATGAGGAAGGATTCCATGGTAATACAAAACAAAATCATGATAGATGATGCAATTTGTTATGTTTATTGGATAAATAATATTGTAGTATAACTTTCCTCAATAGAATTTTGTATTTTTCAAAAACATTGTTTAAAGCAGTGCAAAATTTCTTTTTAAATAGTTTTTATTTATAAATCAGGTCCAAATTTTAGGAGAAAGCACACATTAATTTTTAAATCAAGGCTTTTTAAAACTAGAATTATGGTAAAAATTTAAAATATTTTTTAGGATTTATTTATGTGTATTCAAGTACAAAATAAACAGTTCATTATTTGCTATGTAAGATAATTTGATGTTATTTTTCAAAGTAAAATTTATACCTATGTTTACCACTCAACTTTTAATAGTTCTTTATTATGGTGTAATATAGTATTTAAATTTTTAGTTATCACATTGAATATTATATGATTGTTATTTTTTCAAATGAAATTCTTAATAATTCTATAAGAATTTAAGAAATAATAATTAGTTTAAAATCCTCATTTGGCATCAAAGTGAGTGTCTAGGTTTTTTGGGATGAAACTTTTTATATTTTAAGGTTTCTATAAGAATTGACCATGTCAAAATCTAAATCTTTTCCCATTCTAAAATTAAATGATAATCGCCAAGATTATTAGATCGAAAATTTTTAGAAACTAGTTATCAAGATATAATTGATTCAACCATTGTTGTAACAAATGATAAAGATTCTCAACCTTATTCCATATTCAAGTATTTCAAGGTAAGAATTAGTTCATGTGTAAAGAAATCCATGGATTCTTGTAAGAATCTACAATAAAATTACAAAGGTAGCGATCAAGTCAATATGGTCAAGCTGAAGATATTAAAGAGAGAATTTTAACATGTACGGAGATGAAAGTGTGAGTGATTATTACATACGAGTAAAGAATTTGTAGTCAATAAGATGGCTAATCTTAGAGAATTTTTGAACAAAAAGGTTGTGGTGAAAATATTTTTAAGTTCTCTAATATGAAGGTGGAATCATATTGAGATATTCATTAAAAATAAAATAATTAATTAATATTCAGTTAGATCACCTAGTTGAATATCTTATTTCTCATGCAAACAAATTAAGAGACATATTTAGAAAAAGTAATTAGAAAGAATTTTTCCTCTAAATCATAGATCAAAAAGAGTGATTGTGGGAGTAGTAAAAGAATCCATATGCCAAAAAAAAAAATAACAAAAGATATTTAAAAGGAAATAAATGAAAAAGGCATGGTTTAACAATAAGACGAAGAGATAGAGGAAGATTTAGCAAGATAAATATAGAGTTATCATTAAAGTAGATATGGTCACTTGGAAAGGGAAAGCAAGTTAAAATAAAGTAATGAAGGTGTAAGTGTTAATTATGCTCATGAGGATGAAAAGGCTTCTCTAAGTAATTTATTCTTATGATATGAAAAAAAGGTTAAAAATGCTTATAAATTTCTTTGTATTTGGATTTAGGTTGTTCTATTCACATTTAGGTTGTTCTATTAGCATAACTAACTATTATCACATTGTTAGCAGCTAGTAGCATCAGGAAGGTTAATTGTTCGGTAGGTTAACTAACTATTTTAGTTAACAGTTAAACCGCTTTCCCTTCATCCGTCGCTTTGCTTTATCCTTTATATTGTATCTATTATTATACTAATGGTATTGCATTGAATACAATTTATCAGGCATTTACCCCTTCATATGGTATCAGAGCTACTCCTGTGCTGTCTTTGAATCCAAATGAAGTAATCTTATGCTTGCAATGGTGATCTTTGTGTGAAATGTTTGAACCATCACATAGACCCTTGTCATTACTATTCCCACTCAACAATGAAGATCTAGGAAGGGTGTCTAAATGAGCGGCGGTAATATAGCTGGGCGTTTTGAAAGGAAATGGGATATTGGTCCCTCCATTGCTTGATTTGAAATAGGAGAGATTTTTCCAAGCATCCAATGAAAGTGTTGAAATATGCGAGGTATTACGTAGATCTGTAGATGACAACAATAATATCTTTGTAGCTGTGTGCAATTGGTTGATGATAGCTTCGTGCGATTCATTAAATCTGTGATGATAAAGGCGTCTAGAATCTTTGCAATATAAGCAATCAAGTATTTGGTGTTTCAAATTTTTGTAGGCCGATATGTGATCTTGTAGCTTGTTAGATGCTGATGCTGGCAAAACGAACCTAGTGAAGTGTTGGAAAAGACATGACGTAGAATCTATAAAATAAGATGCAGAGTTTATGCTACTGTTGAGCATTTGCGGAAGTTATGATGTTGCTTGTAGATACAATGAAGACTGATGAATTTGAATAAGAGTTATTGAGATCAATCTAGCGTATTGGCTACAGAGTGTGGATAACGCAAAGTGTTCTATTAGATGTTGGCGTCCGTCTATCCAAAATTGGTGATTTAAGGTTGGTGATTTGAAGATTTGTGTTTAATAATGAATCATTTGTAAAAGTACAGGGTACAATCTATTTTAAATTTCTGATGTCTGATTCATTCCAAAGTTACAATTATTAAAAGGAAGATTTAGTTTCATTATCTGAAGGAGTTCAAACTTGATTATATCTCACAATAGTGTTTTGATTATTTTGTGTTTTAAAGAGAGTGCATTTTATGAAATATGAAAATGGAAGTTTAATCTCGTGTATGTAAAGCATGCCTTTGTGTATTGGTATGTTGGTGAGGGTATGGAAGAAGGAGAGTTATCCAAAGGTCGAGAAAATGAAGACCCACTAAATCTTCCATTAAAGAGTAAGAAAATAGCTCATTTGCAATATATGAGGATTCATAAATGGCTACATAATCATTTTCATGTGTCTCCTAATAGTGGTAACTTGGAGGTAAGTTACTTTGGAAGGAAAGGTGTTGTAAGATGTCAAGTATTTTATATATATACAATTATTGAATATCTAGTAGATGAGTTTATCAATGTTACCATTGGATCTTCAAGGAGTTATGCTAAGAATTTTGAGGCTATCTTTGCTACACCTGATGAGGCCTCCAAAGACTCATCCAAGACATCAATTGGATAAAGAGTAAACATGTGATTGGAGGCTGGTGACATAGGACGATGGAGGAACTTCCATCATCTCAAGTTAGCTTCTCACTTTGAGATGATGTTTTGCATGAGAAGCGTTTTTGGCTTTAATTATTTGTTTTTCCTTGTTGTTGCTGACGTATTTGAAGAATACATATATTGTGAAGTTTTGTTTTTGGAGACAGGTAAGGGGTTTGGTGTAGAGCTCAATATGGACAATTGTCCAGCGAGCACTCAAGTCTGTGATCTGAATTATACCCTTTCGAGGGTCATCAAACAACTTGATGGAGCCATGTATTTGGAGAGCTCAATATGGATTGTTGTCGAATAATTCGAGGAATCTATGGTTCGGAAGTTCATGGGAGGAAGAAGAACATTGGAATTCAACTAGGGGCTACACCTTTATGAGGGTTAAGAGACAACTTTATGGAGCTCTGCCTGATTCAAGATTTGTTTCTTCAAGGAAGATCTTCACAAAGATGTATATACATTTTGTATTCAACAAGTTTTGTTATGTAAGCCTTAAGGAGGAGTCCCTTGGCAGGGAGAATAAGAGATTTTAGGGGATATATTTTTAGGAACAATGTAATAAGAGGGTAATATTAGTATAATCAAATATATTACATTGTTAGCAACTAGTAGTGTTAGGAAGGTTAACTGTTTGGTAGGTTAACTAACTATTTCAGTTAATAGTTAAATCATTTTTTATTAATCTGTCACTCTACATTGTATTGTTGGTATTACATTGAATACAATCGATCAAGAATTTACCCCTTCGGAATGTGTATATATTCTCTAATAATTAAATAGGTTGGATCAAAGGCTAGAGGCTTTAGAGGTAGGAGGTTCTTCATCATCTTGAGCTAGCTTCTCACTCATAGATGATGCCTTGCATGAGAATATTTTTTCCATCTCTAGTTCCTTTAGGAGTAAGAGGGGACATTTAATGATTTTTCAAGGTTTGTGGATAGTTGAATCCACAAACATGGTGAGTTGTTTTCGATTTGTGGACAGTTAAATCCATAAAAAAAAATAGTTATTGTTGGTCTATGGATAGTTGAGTTTTAGTTGTTTATTTTCTTGTGAGTAATAAAGTGTATCTTGATTCACAGGTAAATGTCCAATCATGAGAACATTTGGCCATGCATGAGAATTTTTTGTTATAATGAAGTAGAGTTGATTAATTAGAATATTTTCCAAGACAAATGAATTTCAGTTGATGGTGATGTAGAGTTAGATAATTAAAATATTTTCCTTGACAAAGGAGTTTAATAGTGTTAGCGTTATTATTAAAATGGTTATATTACATTGTGTATAGTGGTGGGTGTGTGGGTATATATAGTTGACTATCTATAACTATTTCATTCAACTGCTCATTCATTCAACTACTCACTTCTTTTTCTTGTAAACATTCCTTGCTATGCATCAATGAAACTCACTGAATCCTTCATATTTACCAATATTTGGTATTAGAGCACTGAGGTAGTTCATTGGCATTGGAGTGATGAAATGTAAATGATGTTGCATTTGAGTTTTTACCTATGCATTAGAATCTGAAGACAATTGTGTGTTGATGGTGACTTCATCTCATCTTCTTTCTATGCATAGAAACATGATGATGGCCTCATAATTTCTTGCATATGGCGTTTGTGTGTTTGTTTAGTAACTACCCTAAGTATGACAACTATATAGTTTATTCTGGCATGAAATACATTAAAGATGTTCATGACAACGATGGTTTAGACTTGGAATAAAGATTGTAAGAGATTGCATAGCACAATTATCAGAGCGGTGAAGGAGGGAACAAGGTTCAGACAATATTTATTTTGATAGTTAATAAATTTGCAACTGCCACCAATGATCTATAGCCAATAGATGTGTTTGATGGGAGTATGATGATTGCTTATGTAATGCCCACATTTTATACTCTAAATAACCTAATAATCTGCAACAACTTCACTAATTTTTCCAATAATTTTTTCTATTTACTTAAAAGACAATGACAACACAATTCACTACTTATAGCTATAGTCAATGATCATATTGATTAGAAACAAAGAAATAAATGATTTACTATTTTTTTTGCATTAGAGTCTACTTACTTGGGGTCGGCTTAACGTACCTCTTACATTTCATCGTGTCAAAAACTCCTCACTCCAATTACCTATACCTAGAAGGTCTACATGACTTGGCACAAGCATAAGATCAAAGGTAGTTGGCTCATATTTACTAAGCATGCTATATAAATCAATGGTAGTTTATAGTATGAAAAGTCACATACAAGACTCAGAAGAATAGTCTTAGGAGTCTGACCTAATTCCTTGAGGGCTCATCACTTGATGGCCTTGCCTACATATTTACTTCGCAGAGGCACTGTAGTTTGCCCAACTTGAGTTCTCCCAACTCATTTGATTGACTGACAATAACACAATAACACTAAAGTACGCTAAACTCAATTCTTTACTCAAATGCATCACATGACCCATACATAACACATACTATAAAAGTGGATACACAATCCTTTCTAGGGTCCATTACCCTAGACAATTTCACAATCGGTTGCCACCCCACTTAGGTGAAGTCGAGGATCAGAGACCTAGGTAAGGGTATACAAGGCAATACACTCCAAGGATGTTTTAAACATAAATTCATACACGGTGAGAGAAAGTAGTCTAAGAAGTCTAGTTCTTGCAAATTCGGTCCAATTTTGGTAGCAATCTACTTTATAAATTAAATCATAAGAGAAATTCCCCTATAGGGTTCTTAAATATCATCCAAGTAGTCAAACAATGTTAGTCACCATTCTCTAAATTTTTCAAGTCTTTGTTAAACAAGGTGAAAAGATAAGGTGAGAGAATGATCAAAATAACCATCCTAATTTCCATCTATAAAATAAAAATAAAGGTAATAGTATTCTCCAATCATCTTTTTTTTTAAATCACTAAGAATATAATTATCCAATAGTTCCCATCAGTTAATTAATATTACCTAAAATATTAATATTGATATGCTATATTTAGTGTTTGAAACTCAACCACATGATATCAAATCAAATATGATTAGAGAGATAACTATTGGCCAAAATTGTATATCAAATTAATTATAGTATATAAAAAAACTAATAGAGAGTCACACATACAATGATAAAACATGTTGATAATGGTTAGTAACATGCTATCTAAACTACTATTGAGTTCCACTACAAGTTAATAAATAAATGTTCCAAATTCTAATTTTATAAATCAAGACTATGAATATTAGTGTGTATTTATTAGAATCTAAGTGAGTACCAAATTTATGGCTTCAACAACATATACATGCAACTAAATAGGTCTCATATGCACATGCTAATATTATGCAGTCAACCATAATGGATAGCCTAGACAAGATGTGTATATAAGACATTCCAAAGGAATATACCATTAGTAATCATTTGACAAATATTATACATATTTCGAAATATGCTATCATATAATTTTTGCAAAGATAATTATTCTAAGATTTACATTCATAACATATATGATTTAATTATACATAATCTACTTACAACCCCAACACTTGAGATATAATTATCTAGTCTATCTAATTATAGAAATAATAAAGAGTTATAACAATAGACACGCCGATAATATCTATTCCATCCATTATTCTCAGCCTCAATAGAATACATCTCCTCTATTTATAGTTAAATAAATAAAGGTGGAAATTATCAATTTCAACATGATGTCTTAGAAGTAAAAGTAGTGAATTCAAATTGAATGATTGCAAAATATATAGGTTGTTGGAAGATGGGACTCCCAACCACTTAATTGACTTCTAATATCAACATGTGCAAATATTAACTAGGAGTTTAAACAAACTTAATAAACATAATTATAATAAAACATTTCACCAACACACTAATAAACCATAATCTTCTATTTAATAGATAATTTTATTATATTATTAAAAAGAATAAAATCCAAATTTATTGTACACATCTAATCTTTAATTATTTACTTCATGTCAACTTAATCCCGTATTACTCTCATATTACATTTTTTATTGAGAACAAATATATGGAAAATTATGATAAACTTCTTGTATAATTACTCACCAATTTTCAATTTGGTGGTTTTTTTTGCAGCAAAATAGGGTAACCTTTAAACATTTGTAACTTTCATTTTACTAAGCCAAATTTCAAAATTCAAAATGTTCCGGAATAGTGGAGGAATGGAGGACAAAACCCAGAAATAGAATTGCAAAAATCTCAACCATGCATGAGCAGCTTTCTATGCAACATAGTTCACTAGATTACCCCAAACAGCAGGTGGCAATAAATTTATAAAATAATCTTAATTTGTAAATCAACAGTCCACAACCAGCTTTAGTTGAACAGAGAAAAAAATGTGGAAGAATATCTATAAAACATACATACATAAACTCAAGAACCCAAAAAAAAACTAAAATGAAATTCACTTGAAAGCCTATTAATCTTACATTCATGAATTTGGCCAAATTACTTGGGCAGATTTGTTGAATCTACTGTAAGAATAAATATTGGAGTGTGATGTAATATGGATGCTACTTACAATAAAATTTTCAATTTTGTACAGCAATAACCTTCAATACTTCACTTGAAAGATCTTTGCTTATTATTTCCATATACCACTTAAGTTTAAGAAAACTTAGAAAGCTATTCTATTAAATTTTCCACCTAAAAGACATTAATAATTTTCTGCAGATGTTGTATGATGTTGTATGACACAGACTTGTTTGTGGTGACAAGCAATTTGATGGAAGTCACAGGAACTTAACTTGTGAATGTAAAAGTTATTTCTTTTATTTTTTTTGAAACTCCTAAAGGGTTGGAGTAAGACCTATGTATTCTCTGCAGTCAGTCAAAATTCTGCAACCTAGTTAGAACATTCAATGCAATGCCTGTTAATTGGCTCATATCAAACTACATACTGCAAATATAATATTATAAAATGGCAGCGATGTGGAAAGTCAAGAGATGGAATGGTGTACAGGTTTAATGTATTTGTCACAAGATATCTTGAACCGCTGCAAGATCCAAGGGCTTAAGTCTTTATACAGCTGTCATGGCTATCTCCTACTCAATTTATTGTTTCTTCTTCCTTTTTGTCTAAGAGCTTGTTCTTAATCCAATGACACTGCAATGATGTGGCAAGGATTGAGTCAAAAGAAACAGCCCAACATTTCAAGAATGCAAAGTACAATGCAAGGAAAATTAGTGAAGTTGGTTTTGAAGCTGATTTACAGTCCATCGAAACTTTTGACCGGTAATTTCTTTTTTTTCTCGATGAAAAAAAAGTAATAGTACAGATAAGCACACTTTCATTAGTAACCTTAAAATCCTAATTTCTTGCCCAGACCAATTTGTCAAACTTGGAACAACCTGAGTAACTCAAAAAAAAATTCAACAGAAGTATACCAGGGCAATGCAAAAGTTGTGCATGATATGCATGCTGGGGCCACTAACCCAATGCAACTATCAACTCATTCCACCACTACAAACTTTATTAAAATAAATACAATCATCACAAAAAAATGGATATGGACTGGATTTTAAAGTTAGGAGGCATTGCTCTAAATAACGATTTGGTACAACATGAATTTTGAACACAATTTTAAAACACTACAAAAGTCTGATTTATGCCAAAAGGGAGCTTTGAACAGGTTATGGAGATTATGAGTATGTAAAACATACGTTATAAATTAATTATGCTGATATACACTTAATTACGTAGGGTGAAGGATGTCATAATGTTAAAGTCTAATTGTGCTCATTATTAGGATCTTGACAGGAATTTTCATTTTAAATAAACATACTCAAAAACCTTCGTAGAAACCTTATTTACAGACTGCAGCTCACCAAATTGGAAAAATCCTAAATCTATACATTATTAAGATCTTGGCAGTAATTTTATTTTAATAAACATATTCTAAAACCATTGTATAAACCTTATTTACAGGATACAGCTCGCCAAATTGGAAAAGTGAAGGGTCAATACTAGGGAGGAAGAGTTTGAAGGACGGTTGCATCTGCTTTGCTGATTCCACAACCCTTGCCAGCATCCTCCCCTATTTTGAAATGTATGAAAAAAATGTGGCGCAGACAAGGCTGGTGAACTGTTGGCAGAACGCTTGAAAAAGATCAATGCCCCTCCCAGAAAATAAAATAATGTCTTTGTTCCTAAAAAAAAACCTTCGGAACTTTCAAGCAAATGCAAATGACAGGTGTAAGGCTGCGTTACCTTTTCCAGCAGCCTCCTTTCCTGGTAGACACATATGCAAAATGTGGAAGTGAAGATAGGGCACGTGTTTTGACATAATGCCTTAGAAAATGTGCTCATATATATTACTATCAGAGCATATAGAGAAATAAGCACAAATTTCTGCAATTCAAGTACATGTGATAATGAAATATTCAATCATTTGAGTTAAACATGAGAATTTAATGTTAATCCACACACATGATTTATGGTAGTTTATATGCAAGAATTATTTTATCACTCTTTGGAGCTTGACCTTGGTAACTAATCACTTCAAAAAGAGTACAATTACTCGAGGTTGCATGGCTAACCTATTCTCATTTTGAATCTAAAATTGTTACTCTAAAATACTAATGGTCTATTTCTCTAACCTTAATATTTTTTTAATATTTACTTTTAAAACTAGTTAAGTAGGTTATATTAAAATCTCATTGAATGGTAAGTAGATTTAAGTCATGTATGTCAATATTCTAAGTAAATTTAATTTTGTAATTACATGTTAAGAATAGAGTAGACTAAAATAAGGGAATCCAACTTATTAAATATCGTGAAAAAAACATAATCTAGAATTCCCTAAAAAGATATTTTGAACATAAATAAAAATACTTACCTCCAACATACCTACATGATTCAAGACATAAAAAAATAAACCTATAGAGTCATTTAAAATTTATCAATAATAAATTTTTCTATTGGAGCAGTTGTGTGAGCTCACTCTTCCTAAGTTGATTGTGTCACCACTCTTAAGAGATACAAATCAGTTGATAGGTGGCTTGGAAAGGAGAATATAACCCTTTCTCAAATACTTTATGTCAATCCTACTAATGATATAAGTGTTACATTATTATGTCTAATAATGACATCATCTAGACTACTCAATTCACCAAGGAAGTTAACACTAAAAATCTACCCTTATGAATACTCCTACGCACTAAGTACCTTAATTACCCACAAGGTTTGTATTGAAACTCAAATCACCATTCAATACCTATCATAACATAATATTACTTTGAGTATAAAAGCCTCTAGAAATTCCTTAAACATTTGGATAAGGATCATCACATTAATATTATTTCTTACTATCCATTATATCATCACTTTTACTTATTTTCCCCATTTATTACTTACCGGGTGTATTGATATATCGTTTAAACACTTTCCCTACATTTTCTTCTATCATACGTTTTTTTACTAGTCTTTGCTCTACTATTATCTTCTAATTATATTATTTTTTGTGCCTACATATATAAATAACTTTAATTATCACTAAATAATTCTACCCATGATACAAGCAAGGTACCTGCTAATATGGAATAAGAGGGTGAGGCCCTACATTCCCCTC
Source organism: Sequoia sempervirens (assembly GCA_007258455.2). NCBI lineage: Eukaryota > Viridiplantae > Streptophyta > Pinopsida > Cupressales > Cupressaceae > Sequoia > Sequoia sempervirens. The sequence continues at coordinate 998,783,703 of VDFB02271358.1, forward strand.
CCCTTAGAACAAACTTCCTCCTGGAAGTTAGTAGGGATCGATAACATAAACCCTTACTAGATATGGATATACTGAAGCTATGAAGAACTGCTAATTTTCTTTTATTATGTTGATGCAAATTCATCATTAAATAATAAATATAAGCTAAGGAACTTTCTACATCATATGAGTTACTAAACATCCCAAAACAAGGGTCATACCAATCTTGGTTTGCCAAATTTTACCACAAGAGGGTAGCACCAATTTGTCGCATTCTTATGATAGCAATCTCATTTTCTCATAACAATTCACATAAATGTAAATAAAATCACATCAACACCTTTATCTTTGAATACAATTCATTTAAGAACTATCACTCATAAAGTTTTGAATTTTAATCAAAATGCAAATTTATGAAGACTTATATTTACCACTATCATACTCATATCAGGTTACTTTCCAATAATCATTTGATTTGAAGTTGGTAAGGAAGTAGAGAACCTGCCCTAGGGTTAATATATAAGGTGATAGAGTCAAATCATGAGATCAAGCTACAACATCAAGGGTGTTAGATCTGTGCAACATGTAAGTTTATAGTTTCATTTTGATGCTAATTTTTTTCTTAGTCATGCCTTTGATTCCCTTGACATTTATGATTCAATGAGAGACATCAAGGATCGAGAGAATCCTTACTTTCTCGAGTAGTCGATTGGGCACATATTGATAACATTCACACCCAATGGTGCAACATTGTAGTATAGTTGTAGTTATTTGTTTCTTAACACAAAAAAAATCACATTACAAGTGAATAGGTGTTTGAATGTTGCTTGGAGGAGAAGACCACTAGTGCATATGGTAGTTATTGGAGAATTTCTTAATTCATTTCAACCTATGACTCAAGCTGTTGAATTAGACCAAGATATAATTATTGCTATCTCTATATAATTTTTTTTCATATTGGTATTCTAGTATTCTATGAAGTTCAAATCAATAATGTGGTAGATCAAGAGAATGAACAACAATTTTTTCTGTACAAAGGAACTAGTGCTCAAGTATATCACATTTTCATGGAAGATGCACAATTTCTATTCACCAATGTCGTGGTGTTAATTATGGTTATGATATTTCCTTTGGTGCTTAGGAAAATGCACTACAAAACATTAAAATAGTTGTTGAGTGTCTTTTCAAGAAGTTCATTAATGTTGCTAATGGATATTCAAATATTTATGCTTGGAATTTTGAGGCTATCTTTGCTACACTTAATGAGGGCTCCAAAGACTCATCCAAGACATCAAATGGGTAAAATTTAACAAGATCATGCTAGAGGCTGGTGGTACTAGAGGATGGAGAAGTTTCCATCATCTCAAGTAGGCTTCTCACTTTGAGATGATGCTTTGCATGAGAAGTGTTTTTGGCTTTAATTTCTAGCTTTTTCCTGTTATTGCTGATAGATTTGAAAAATACAAATATTGTGAAGTTTGATTTTTGGAGAAAGGTAAGGGGTGTGGTGAAGAGCTCAATATGTATTGTTTTCTAGAGAGTTCACGAGATTGTGACCAAGGATTATACATTTACAATGGTCAAGGAGAAAATTTGGAGGATGCTTGTCTAATAATTATGGTCAAGACCAAGGATTATACCTTTATGAGGGTCAAGGAGACAACTTGGAGGATGGTTTTCCAATAATCATGGTATATGATTTAGGAGTTCATGGGAGGATGAACTCAGGAATTCAGCTTGGAGCTATAGCTACACCTTTATGAGGGTTATGAGGAAACATGGAGGAGTTCCACTTGATTGAGGATTTGTTTCTTCATGTAGTAACATAAAAAGTATCCTTTTCCCCTTACTTGATTTGGAATAATTAACATTAAAACTAAATTAATGGTGTCTTGGAGTAGTCTTGTAATGTGTTGTACACATTCACATCATTCTAGGACCTTTATTTGATTAAAACATGCTTTAATTGATCCTTTGAAAAAGTTTTGTGAAGTGTTGTAACATACTTTTACACTTTTCTAGGATTTATTTACTTAATTAAGCTTAATGGGCCCCTTCTTAGTAAAATGTATTTAAATTTGGACCTTATTTAGATGTTGTAGAGCACTTTCACATTTATCTAGGGTGGTCTTAATTAATTGTGGGTAATTTGAGTAATTAACCCCCTTTAATTTAAATTTAAACCTTATTTATGACACCTCTCGAAGATCTATCGCGACACCCATGATTTAAATAATATAACATTTAATTGGGAAAATTTAGGTCCTGGAAAATGGTGCAAGGACCTATTCAACCTAGGTGGTGAATGGGTCCTCCCTTAATAGGACCCCCCTTTATAAGTTGATTCTAAAAGAGTTTTTAATGCTCTTTCCATCCCCTGGGGTTAGGTATTGGAAAAATGATCCAGGACCCATTCATGTTAGGTGGTAAATGGGTCCTCCCTTAATGATGAGCCCCTTTCGAAATTTGATTCTGGCTATATTTTAATAAATTTTACTTCCAGATCTGGTGTCGACCTTAATTGTTTGAATTTTAGGGTTAATCTCCTAATTTAGTATAAATAAAGGGTTAATTCACATTGTTTCTCCTAACAAGACCTAGCAACTCATTCTAAGCCTTCAAAAATTCAAGTTTACAAGCATTAGAGTATTCCAATAGCATTTCAAAGTAATTTTCAAGGTAGATTATCAAGGTTTTATCGCAACAATTCAAGATCATTTCATCATGTCTAAGGCATAGTGCATTCATTCATGTTGTTGAGCTAAAGAAGTGGATGTAGCATTGAATATCTATTGCAAGATTTGTTCACTATTCATATTCAAGAATCCAAGATCTACATTCTTCAGGGCCACTACATGTTAGTTTGTAGATTTTTTTCACAAGACATCATCCAAGGTGATATCAATTGCATATTTCATGTTTCATGCTTCATTTCATTTATTTCATCATTTGGTTTAATTGCCTACAAGGGGTTTGACCAAGGAAAACCCCCATTCGCTAACAAATAACATTTTTTTCTTCCCTTGAATGTGTGTTTGCATATTTATAGGTTGAAGATCAAGTGGAGCAAGTTTGGAGCAAAATTGTCAAAGCTGTCAAGTTGCAAAAGTTATCATACAAAGTGCAAAATCAAAGATTTGAAGCTACAGAATTACCTACGGACTTCCAAAAGTTGATAATCGGGAATTTGAGAGTATAGAGATTAAATAAAAGGACCTTGATCTCAATTTTGAAAATCCTAACAGGGACCCATTCGCCATTGAAGGTGAATGAGTCCTGTATAGCCTAAAAACAAGTTTTTGACAGGGTACATAGCTTTTTATGCTCTAAAAACTTCCCTCATAGTTGCTATAATAGTTAGGTATCATTTTGGATTGTTATTTACATATTTTGTCTCTCATAGTTTAATGTTTTACTTGGAAAATAAAATTACTAGTTTAACATCTTGTTAATTCATGGTGGTAAACCCTACTTTTTCTAATAAACATTTTGGTGAACCCGACTCATTGATCATTGTAATTTTCTAATTTTTGAAGTCTCTCATAACCTCATTGCATCCTAGGTTAGATCTTGCATTCATTTGCATCTCATTTGTATTGAATTAAGATCTCATTTAGGGTTTTGTAAAATGTTTTTTCTTTGCCTCAGCTTTTTTATCTTGAGTAAACCCACAAAAGTGGTTTACAATTTGAATGAGGAAGGAAAACTTGTGAAAACTGACCCCATGGAAAAATTTTACATTTTGGGGGTTTGTACGAACTAGATGGTTTGAACGAACCAAAAAAGGGTTCGCTCCAACCAGGGTTCGAGCGAACCCATTAAATGCATGCATGGAGAAATTCAAATGATTTTTTTTTTTATGGGGGGGGGGGTTTGAATGAACTAGAGTTAGAATGAATGTTGGTTTGCTTGAATCCCAAGGGGTTCACTTGAACCCCCTGGTTCGAGTGAACCCCCCATTTCCCTGATTTTTGACCTTCTTCACAAAAAAAAACCTAAATTTTTACACTTTGGAGCTCGGTTTAAACATGAAAATGGTGGAACTTCATAGACCCAACTGGAATTAGGTAGTCCTCAGAACTAGCTATCCAACAAATATAATTTTTATATTTTTAGTTTTATTATGTATTTTTTTTTTAGTTTTATTAAACATAGGTTTTTCATCAAAAATCAAGCTCTCTATTCTGTACATGTGGAAAAATAGTTGATTATCAAAAAAATTATAAAAAATATGAGTGCACCAGATATTGAAGTCCTTGATCCAACAAAAAATTTGAATTTCAATACATACAAAAAAGCTACGCGTTATATGGTCACACTATGTCTAAATTGTAATTGGTTTGACTTCAAAACTTGATTAAAGAAAAAATGTTTAATAAAAAACTATCTAACTAAGTGGAAGCACTAGATATTAGAGTTACAAATATAAATTCGAAAGAATTAGAATTTTATCCTTCATTGAAAAAAGTTGTGTTATACGGTGAGCATCACTTTTTAAAATGTTGTTTTATGAAAAAAACTAGTTTTGACGGAGATGGAAAAAGAAGTAATCTGATTCCAAAATTTTTGAAAAAAATATATTTAGAATCTACAGACAAAATTTCATGAAACTCTAGTTTGCATCATCTTCAAATTCCTCAGGTTTTAGCCGCTATAGGTGCCGAAAGTGAAGATTTAGTTAAAAAAATTATTTCAGCGTCGATTTTGGCCAAAAATTGTAAACCACTATTGTGGGATCACCCTCTTTGGTTTATATAAGGCTGGTTGGAAAGATGAGAAATACACCACGTGGTGGCTACACAAATTTCTCATATCATTTTTATTTTCGGAGGAGGGACCAGGACACGTGTTAGTTTGGCAGAATTTTTCTCCAAAAGGTTTTTCAGAAATCATAAGATCTTCGCTCGTATGATGTGTCATCTCTTTGAGGACTATGCCTAATGATATATTTTGGGGTGTTTATCAGAGTTTGTTTCCCTTTATTTTCTAGGTTTTTGTGAATAGAAGTTTGAAGTCGGTGCCTCGAGGTGATGTAATTGGTCAATGGACTTCCTTTTTGTTGGTAGAATGTTCTTAGGATTTGATCATCTACAAGTCTACATCTTTGCTAAATATCTAAAAGACATCAATACAGTAGTTGAGAATTAATGAGCAAAGACTTTTGCATCCTAACCAGGGATCCACGATCAAATTGTAAGCTATCAAGTGATGGCATCTAGTAGTAATTACTTCTACACTAAGGTGGTGCTTTCTTCTTCTAGCGGCTATAAAACCAAGGCAACAACATAGTAAAGGGTTGGATTCCAAGTAGCAGTTTCCTGAAAAAGAAAAGTTTCTTTAGTTTTCTTAGGATTTTTAGAATAAATTTTAGAAACAAGTTGCAGAACTACTTTATTCTCGCATGTTATATCTATTAAGGTTTAAACTATTGTCGGATTGGCATCTAACCTCTCTTTCAAAGTTCATTTGATAATTAAAGAACAAACTATTGAGGATAATTTATTGAGACTATGCATGTACGACCTTTTTCAAGGTTTTTTTTTTTTTATATTGTCATTTTGAATGAAACACCGTGTCTTGCAAGTTGAATCTAGCTAGTTTAAGTAGCAGATTTTTATGTTGTATTCTTGTATTGCAGAATAGTAACTTAGGAAAACTGGACTATGTCATTGGACTTCTCTATTTTTTTAAAGTTGTTATTTTATTGTACTATGTTGTATTAGGAGATAGAGTTCATGTGATTTTTGAGATATTGTTTTGATAATTGTAAGAAGTCTATGTTTTATTGGACCTTAATGAACACTGCCTGCAGAAAGATTTAAAAGTCTACACTGTGCTTAAAGCTATCCTTTGTTGTGTTGGGAGATTGTTGGATGTTGTGGATGTTTTGCTAATATGTGGTTGTCATTGATGTCAACAGTATTAGAATTTGGTGTATCTATTGTTGTACATATGTCAAGAATATTGAGAAAATTATAAGAAATAGTGTTCCAGGTTCCTAGTGGAACTATGCAGGTCATGAAGGAATTTTGTTTTGTACGTAAAAGATTAGCTGATGTGGATTAAAGGGTTTATTGTTGAGTTTGTATAGATCATCTACCAGAAGTTTCATAGGTCCGTGTGAAGTTTTGAGTATGTTGTGGTTTGATAATGTTTCTATGGTCTCTGCCAGTATTCCTGAATGAATTTTGTATGATTTTGGTTATCTCAGTGGTTTCAGATTCTTCTCTATTGTTTCTTAGTGTTCTTAGATGTCTCTAGTTCATTCTCTATCTTTTTGGTACATCCACATTAATCGGTGAGCTCGTGGTCGAAGATCTTTGTGCACATGTTGGGTTTTTCATGTTTTTGGCTGACATGTTGGTGGTAGCGTGTTGTGGATCTTTGAAGTGAAATTAATTAAAGTAATTTTGTGTTGGAGATATTAATTTGGGTCTCCACTATGTTGTGGTAGACCTTGGTGGATACACATTAAAAATTTAATTGTAAAATGGGGCCGACATTGCAAATATACTTTATTTTCTTGGCCGACGAAGCTATAATGGAATCTATTGTAGCGGATATATAAGAGTGATTGTGTGATCGGTGGAAAGGATGCTTCATGTGATCCTATGTGCGTATGTGTGAATAACATTACTGAGCAGAGTGTGAAGAATATTGTGTGAAGTGTGAAGAAGTGTTGAGCTTAATTGGAACTGTAATCAGGCTTGTGAAGAAGCTATTTTCTCAATTCACATCTTGGATGGTTTTAATCCAAACTCTATTGTTGGATAATGAGTCCTCTTTTTTAATTGAGCAGTGAGCTCTAGGCAGTGTTCCTAAATGCATGTGCATTCCCTTTATTATTTCTCTTTATACTTCTAGCAGAGTATAATCTTGTGGACTAACATCCACCGTGGTTTTTCCCCCAATAGGGTTTCAACGCAAAAATCTTAGTGTTATTTGTGTCTTTGATGTGTTGATTATTCATGATAAATTTTTTGTTCATCAAATCTGAGATCAAATTTAGATAAGTAAGAAAAGTTTGAGATCATCTACCAGAAGTTCTCATATGGTCCGTAGTGAAGTTGTTGAGTATGTTGTGGTTTGATAATGTTTCTATGGTCTCTGCCAGTATCTAACCTGAATGTGAATTTTGTATGATTTTGGTTATCTCATGGGTGAAGATGAAAATATTACTTCTTTTATGTAGAGAGTAAATGAAATAGTGCTAGGTATTAAATGTGTCTCTAAGATACTCAGTGAAGGTTCATGTTATTGAGTAATTTATGTGTAAACAAGATCACAAGAGATACAATGATGTCTCTAGTTCATTCTCTATCTTTTTGGTACATCCACATTAATCGGTGAGCTCGTGGTCGAAGATCTTTGTGCACATGTTGGGTTTTTCATGTTTTTGGCTGACATGTTGGTGGTAGCGTGTTGTGGATCTTTGAAGTGAAATTAATTAAAGTAATTTTGTGTTGGAGATATTAATTTGGGTCTCCACTATGTTGTGGTAGACCTTGGTGGATACACATTAAAAATTTAATTGTAAAATGGGGCCGACATTGCAAATATACTTTATTTTCTTGGCCGACGAAGCTATAATGGAATCTATTGTAGCGGATATATAAGAGTGATTGTGTGATCGGTGGAAAGGATGCTTCATGTGATCCTATGTGCGTATGTGTGAATAACATTACTGAGCAGAGTGTGAAGAATATTGTGTGAAGTGTGAAGAAGTGTTGAGCTTAATTGGAACTGTAATCAGGCTTGTGAAGAAGCTATTTTCTCAATTCACATCTTGGATGGTTTTAATCCAAACTCTATTGTTGGATAATGAGTCCTCTTTTTTAATTGAGCAGTGAGCTCTAGGCAGTGTTCCTAAATGCATGTGCATTCCCTTTATTATTTCTCTTTATACTTCTAGCAGAGTATAATCTTGTGGACTAACATCCACCGTGGTTTTTCCCCCAATAGGGTTTCAACGCAAAAATCTTAGTGTTATTTGTGTCTTTGATGTGTTGATTATTCATGATAAATTTTTTGTTCATCAAATCTGAGATCAAATTTAGATAAGTAAGAAAAGTTTGAGTTTCTATCACAACTAATTCACTCCCCCCCTCTTAGTTGTGTGTCCTTTTTTTCCAACAATTGGTATCAGAGCTAGATTCTCTAAAGAAGTCTAACAGCTTGAGGTGATCTGGGATGGAAACATCAACATTGAAGAAGGATAGTCCTAGATTTGATGGCACCAACTACTCACTGTGGAAAGTCAAGATGCAATTTCATCTGCAATGAATTGGTGATGCTTATTGGAAGATTACAAGAGATCAATATATTATTCCTCATAATGGTTCCTCCTCTACTGATGAGATCAAAGATGCTGAAAGTAATACTAGAGCTATGGAAGCATTGGTGAGCGCTCTAACAGATTCAGAGATGGCTAATGTGATAGGTCTACAAATAGCTCATGAGGTCTGGACGAAGCTGGAAACTTTGTATGAAGGAGATACATAGGTGAAGATGGCTAAGCTATAGAGCTTAAAAGTAAAGTATGAGAATTTGAAGATGGGTGAAGATGAAAATATTACTTCTTTTATGTAGAGAGTAAATGAAATAGTGCTAGGTATTAAATGTGTCGGTGGTTCATTAAGTGAGGATGAAATTGTGGTTAAGATACTCAGATCCTTTCCTCCACACAAAATGAAGGTTCATGTTATTGAGTAATTTATGTCTGTAAACAAGATCACAAGAGATACAATGATAGGGAAGCTTGCTTCTTTTGAAATAAGCGAATTTGGTGAATCTCCACCAAAAATTGAATCTACATTCAAAGCTACTATATTTGGAAGTTACAAGAAAAGATACAGTCTAGGAGAGAGCTCCAAAAAGGTATCTAAATATGATGAAGAGCTGAAACACCTCGAAGACCAAGAAAGAGAAGTACAAGAACTGGAAGCACTGATTGCAAAGAAAGAAGGAAGAGGAAAAGGAAAGTATGAAGATGTATTTCCTATTAAATGTTTTTCATGTATTAAAATAGGTCATTTTGCATCAAGATGTCCTGAAAGAGTTCCAGGGTCTAAGCCTAGAAAACCTAGATTCCAAAAGAAATGCTACTTTGATGAAGAAGAAGTAACTGATGTTGAGTTTGATAAAATTGATGGAAATGAAGATGAATGGGATTTCATTGCTACCATTGAAAATAAACTTGTTCCTATTGAAGGGTATGTGCAGGATCATCATGGAAAAAACAGGACCTTAAGTGGCAAAAAAATTAGAAAAATCAGAGTTAGGAAACTTGACGTAAAAATTTGAATAAGTTATCTATATTATTTCGAAAATATATAAGAATAGAATTTGTAAAAAATTGAATGTAGTTCCTAAACTACTAGGTTGGTTTAAAAAAAACATAAATCTATTTGGTGAAAATTTGAAATTTCAATGTAGTAGTACTTAAATTTCAGTGGAAAAAATAAGAAGTAGGTGTCCTGTCTGACCACCCTAACCACAATAAAATGATAATTTTTTATAAGATTTTATATATAAGTAGAGGACTCATGTCCCAATGTGATGCATATTTTTTTGTAATTTTTTTGAAGTAAATAATTAATTATGAATTTTTTTATTACAACTTTAAAAAAGTATAAAAAACTCGTATGTCTGACCACTTTAACTTGGTCAAAACTTCATGAAATTCAATTTTTATTTTTTTAATCCTATAGTATGTGAAGCATAGAATGTGACACATGTTTTGGATTCAAAAAGTGTGATACCATTTGAAAGCTATAGATTTTTTTCAATCAGTCTATCAATCAGAACTTTAGTCATAATTTGAATAGAAAATGAATAATAATTACTTATTAAATTCAAATTAGAACATAATTTATATTGGTGGAAAGCTAAAGAATCTCCTTTAAAAACCCTTTTTGTTTCATCAATTTTGGGTAAATAAAATGTCGTCAGCCACATACCCATCATATTGCCACTTTTTGGCCCATTATGATTCTGCACATACCCTGAATCTATTGAAGACAAGAAAGCTCTTGCAGCCCGAGTTGAGGAGAAAGATGAGTGGGTCAATGATAGTGGATGCTGACATCATATGACCTATGATAAAGGAAATTTTGTGAGTCTAGAGAAGTATGATGGTGGGGTTGTAAGATTTGGAGATAACAATGCTTGTGTGATTTATGGAAGAGGTTCTATTAGCCTTGGTGGTAAGGAAAACACTGATGATGCTCTCTATGTTGAAGGCCTAAATCATAACTTGTTAAGTGTTGGATAGATGGTACACAAGGGATATGATCTGTAGTTCAAGAATGGAAAGTGCAAGATTCATGTGAGTTCTAGAAACATGATTGCTACTGGTGTGAAAACTAAAGGAAATATTTTTCACTTGAATACTACTAGTGGAAGTTGCTTAATTGCTCAAATAGATGAAAGTTGGTTGTGGCATAGGAGGTTGTGTCATGTAAACTTTCACAACATTATCAAGATAAGTACTACTTAAGAAGTAAGAGATTTGCCTAGGTTAGTGAAGCTTGCTAATGTAATCTTACAAGAAGGTTAGATGGGTAAACAAACTAGAGTCTCCTTCTAGAGAAAACAATTTCATTCAAATAATGTGCTGGAATTTCTACATATTGATCTTTGTGGTCCCTCTAGAGTTAGAAGTATTCATGGAGAAAGGAATTTTATGTTGGTAATTGATGATTACTCTAGAATGATTTGGGTTTCCTTTTTAAGAGAAAAGTGTGAAGCATTGGACAAGTTCAAAAGTTTCAAGGCCATGGAAAAAAATGAAAAAGGTTAGAAAATCAAATACCTAAAATCTGACAGAGGTGGATAATTCATTTCAAAAGAGTTCAATTCTTATTGTGAAGAACATGGAATTAAAAGATAGTTATATGCTCCTCAAATCCCTCAATAGAATGGAGTTGCAGAAAGGAAGAATAGAAAAATTCTAGATGCTTCCAAGAACAATGATGATGGAAAGGAATGTGTCTCAAATGTACTGGAGTGAAGCGGTAAGCATCCGGTATACCTTGATCTGGGTAAATGTGAATGGAAATTCTGGTAAGATCCCTTATGAATTATGGTTTGGTTACAAGCCTACTATTAAGTATTTCAAGATCTTTGGAATCAAATGTTATATCAGGAGAGATGATGATATAGGAAAGTTTGATGCTAGAAGCAATGAAGGGATCTTCCTAGGTTAATCCACAAAGCGCAAGGAATATTGATGCTATAAAAAAAGACTGAGAAAGACTGTTGAGAGTGCAAATGTCAGAGTTGATGAGGACTCTGTCAAATCATCGAGACGATCCAGCTACAATTCAAATGAAGATAACACAAATCAAGGGAAGAACACTCAAACACCAAATCTAATTCTGATTATTCCATATGTTCTGGTGAAACAACCACAAGTTGTTCCAAAAAATCAAGTCAGTCAGGAAGCACAAACAAGTGAAAGTGTAGAAGAAAGTTCAAAAGACACAGAAGTTTGAAAAAGTCCCAAGACTCCAAGGTATGTAAAGTTGAATCACTCTAAAAGTCAAATCATAGGAGATAAGAGCAAAGGAGTGCAAACTAGAAGAAAAATAGTAGAAGAATATTGTCTGATTTCCAATATTGAACCTAAGAGTGTCACTGAAGCCTGTCAAGATGAACATTGGCTAGAATCCATGAAAGAAGAACTGACATAGATTGAAAAGAATGACACATGGACAATGGTTCCTAGGCCCAAAGACAAGAATGTGATTGGTACTAAGTGGGTATTCAGAAACAAGCTGAATGAGGAAGGTGAAGTGGTCCAAAATAAGGCAAGAATAGTATGTAAAGGGTACTCTCAAATGGAAGGTATTGATTTCGAAGAAACCTTTTCCCCTATTGCTAGAATTCAAGCAGCAAGATTATTTCTTGATTATGTTTCTTATAAGAACTATAAAGTATATCAAATGGATGTAAAGTCTACATTTATGAATGGGGAACTAGAAGAAGAAGTGTACATTGAACAACCAGATGGATTTTAGCTAACAGATAAGGAAGATATGGTTTACAGATTGAAGAAAGCTTTGCATGGACTCAAACAAGCCCCCAAAGCTTGGTACACCAGATTGGAAAAATATCTACTAAAGCTTGGATTCACTAAAGGTACTGCTGATAGTAACTTATACTTCAAATTAGATCATGATAAGGAGTTAATCATAAAATTCTTTGTTGATGACATCATTTTTGGTGGAGATGATAATCTATGCATGAAGTTTGTTGATGAGATGGAGAGTGAATTTGAGATGAGCATGATTGGTGAAATGAATTTCTTTCTGGGATTGCAAATTACATAGTTGGACCAAGGGATTTTCATATCTCAGTCCAAATATGTGAGAAAACTATTGAAGAAGTTTGGAATGGAAGACTCCAAACCTATTGGTACTCCCATGGTAACCAGATGTGAGTTGACTCAGAATGATGACTCTTCTAAGGAAAATCAAACCAAATATAGATCAATGATCGGTGGATTGCTCTACTTGACTCAGACTAGACCGGACATTATGAATGTTGTGTGTATGGTCGCTAGATTTCAAGTTGATCCAAAAGAATCACATGTGACTGATGTCAAAAGAATCTTTAGATATTTGAAAGGAACAATTGACTTTGGACTTTGGTATCCAAAGGATGATGATCTCACTTTGTGTGCATACACTGATGTAGACTGAGCTGGTGATGTAGATGACTGGAGAAGTACTAGAGGAGGTGCTTTCTTCCTAGGGAAGAAGTTGGTGTCCTGGTTAAGAAAAAAATAGAATTTCATTTCTCTATCCACTGTTGAAGCAGAATATATTGCTGCTGCAAATAATTGTACTCAAGTGATATGGATGAAACATATGTTGAGAGATATCAAGGCAATATATGAAGAGCCTATTTCTATATACTATGACAATTCAAGTGCAATAAATATATCAAGGAATCTAGTACTGCACTCTAAGACAAAACATATATCAAACAAGTTTCATTTCTTGAGGGAGAAAGTGAATGAGAAAGAAGTCAGACTAGAGTATGTGCCTACCAAAGAACAGATTGCAGATATATTTACTAATCCATTGCCGAAAGATACTTTTGAGTATCTCAGAGGAATGCTAGGGGTAATTACCCCTCCTAATAAGAAGTAAATGATGCATTTACTTGCATCAATCCATGAGCCTCGTTGCTATATTATGATCCAGATTGATGTTTCTGTGGATGTTACTCAGGGAGATTAGTCAGATGTGTAGATATGTGGTTTAGAGCATTTGGAAAGGTCATGGCTAACTTTTCCATTGGTTTCAAAGGGGGAGAAGAGTAATGTGAAAAGAATCTTAGGGGGAGAAGAGCTATATGACAAATATTTTTACAAGTGAAGTGCAGAAGAAGTCAACATGTTGGGTTGATGGTATTTTTCACATCATGTGTTTCCATCAATGCCAAAGGGGGAGATTGTTGGGAGATTGTTGGATATTGTGGATGTGTTGCTAGTAAGTGGTTGTCATTGATGTCAACACTATTATAATTTGGTGTATCTATTGTTGTATATGTCGAGGATATTGAGAAAATTATAAGAAAAATTGTTCCAGGTTCCTAATGGAACTATGTAGGTCATGAAGAAATTTTGTTCTATACATAAAAGATTAGACAATGTGGATTAAAGGGTTTATTTTTGAGTATTTCTAGATCATCTACCAGAACTTTCAGAGGTCTGCGTGAAGTTTTGAGTATGCTATGGTCTGATAGTGTTTCTGTGGTCTCTATCAGTATTCCTGAATGAAGTTTGTGTGATTCTGGTTATCTCAGTTGTTGTGGATTCTTCTCTTTTGTTTCTTGGTGTTCTCAGATGTCTCTAGTTCATTCTCTATCTTTGTGCTACGCCCACATTAATTGGCGAGCTTGTGATTGAAGATACTTGTGCGCATATTCATTTTTTCATGTTTCTAGCTGACATGTTGGTGGTAGTGTGTTGTGGATCTTCGAGGTGAAATTAATTAAAGTATTTTTGTGTTGGAGATATTAATTTGGGTATGTACTATGTTGTGTCCGACCTTGGTGGATACACATTAAAAATATAATTGTAAATTTGGGCTGACATTGCAAATATATTTTATTTTCTTGGCTAACGAAGTTGTGATGGAATCTCCTGTAGCAGATATATAAGAGAGATTGTGTGATCGGTGGAAAGGATACTTCATGTGCTTTTATGTGCATATGTGTGAATATCATTACTGAGCAGAGTGTGAAGAAGTGTTGAGCTTAATTGGAACTATAATCAGGCTTGTGAAGAAGCTATTTTCTTAGTTCACATCTTGGATGGTTCTAATCCAAACCCTATTGTTGGACAGTGAGTCCTCTTTTGTAATTGAGCAGTGAACTCTAGGAAGTGTGCTTGAATGCATGTGCATTCCGTTTATTATTTCTCTTTATACTTCTAACAGAGTATAATCTTGTGGACTAACATTCACCGTGGTTTTTCCCGTAATAGGATTTCCATGCAAAAATCTTGGTGTTATTTTTCTCTCTGATGTGTTGATTATTCATGATAAATTGTTTGTTCATCAGATTTGAGATTAAGTTAAGTAAGAAAAGTTTGAGTTTCTGTCACAACTGATTCACCCCCCCTCTTAGTTGTGTCTTTGTTTTGACAACATGTTGTTCATTCTCTTTCCAACAATGAAGGGTAGTGGCGTTCTATGTCTATTTATATCACTCATAGGAATGATTCATGTTTGAAATGTTGTAAAAGCTTTGGCACATCGCCTTTTTTTTATGTTTACATTTATTTCTCCCCTTATCTCAAACCCCATAAGAAGAGTCATCTTGCTATAAAAATCCCGCAGGTATTCAGTGAGACACAATTTGTCCCCCACTTGCTGAATTTCCCATAAGACTGTTAGAGAGGTTCAAGCTTTGATGATCAATAGTTCTTTTCCTAGCATGCCTAGTGGGACCAAATTTTTTCCAAACGCCTGATTAGAAGTCAGAAATATTTCTTGAATTGGACTAAGGAAGGAAATTGAAAGTTTCATGCCTATAGTCCAAACAAGAGCATCTTCGAGAGGTCACTTCTAGTACTCTCAGTTACCCACCTTGACCCCTAGGAGTCCAGAAGACTTACAGGTTCTATATCACCTGTAAGGAGCAATAGAGTAAGAAGTAAGAGCCCATTATCTAGAGCTTTATCTACTCCCCCTGGAGGATTAAATTTTTAAATTAGAATACCTGTATATCCGATTCACAGGAAGCTTTTCTCCATGACTCATGTACCTCCCCCTGCTCCTACAAACTTTGTAACATGGGATAGTGGTAGTCTGTAATGACCACCCACAACCCTAGATGTATGGCTTACCATACCCGCTAATGCCTTTAAGGCTATTCCTAAATTCTCCAAAGATGTTAAAACCCATTTCGAACATCTGCAAGATATAGCAGAGGTATGTAGGGTACATAATATAGTGGAGGAAAATATCACCTGGAGGTTGTTGGTTGCCTCTTTCAAAGGAAAATCCCAAGACTGATACCAATCTTTGGATTTAGGCTCTATCCTCTCCTGGGGCCAACTTGGAGAACACTTTTTCGAATGTTTCTCAGAGAAGCGAGACCATTCCTCGTTGCTACAACAACTGATCACCATCAAGAGAGATCCTCATGAGGCCATGAGTGGCTTCAACACCCGATTCCATAAGACCTGGCATGGAATTCATGTTCTATCTAAAAGGTTTTAACCCTGACATGCCAGTCATGATAACTTCCATGGGAGGAGATATCTTGCCCGATGCTTATGAGGTGGCAGTGTGCACAAAAAATAGTCTGATCGATGCTGGGAAGATTCCACCACGACCCCCTATGCCTATGCTCACAAAACTTACTGGAACATCTCGACAAGAAGCTTCTCCAAGCACTTATGCTAGATAATCAACGACGAACATGCCACAATATATGTATGTGTATCCTGCTATGCACAGTAGTATGTCAGGCTCCAACTCAGTAATAGCAGATATCAATCACATAAAGATTCTCATGAAAAAAATTTCTAATGAGTTGGCTATCATCAAATGGCAGCAAGAGATGCCCCAAAATTTGAGTGCTCAAACAGATGATGCCCATGAACCAGATAGTTTCGGTCACTATTTCGCTACAGACCGTAAAGGATAGCTAGAGCAAATAAATGATCCCAGACTAGAACAATTTGGTGGAAGAAGAGGATGTATGGTGTTTCTCATGCAATGATAGCCATATGCCCCAAAATTACCCAAGAAGGAGCATACACAACAAAAGATAGTGGAAAAAAGGGGGAAATGTGTACTTCCAAATGTAGATGAATATAGGTCTTCCAAAAAAAATAATGCTCATTTTAGAGGATAGATGCAAGGGGTGTCATTGGAGTAGGAGCTAGGCTTAACACTCGACCAGGCATTGTTCTCATGGATGGAGGAAGAAGATGCGATATTCACAAATAAAGCTCTCATAACTAGCACTCTGCAAGTGCAGTTAGACTACAACACGAGATCCAAAAGAAGGATCACCGACGAATATGTGCAACAACCTCTACCACAACCTCAACTACATCAACTATCGTCACAAGAGTAGTTCTTACCAACTATCACCTGACCTATCTCATAATCAAATAATCTACCATGCCCCACGAGAAAGATGAGTGAAATTCCAAGCCCAATCGTGTCAAAAAGTTTTCTTCCAAAATCAAGAGAAATACCATCATTTAAGCCCAAGGCCCAAGTGATTGAGACACTTAATGTGGTCGAGAAATTGAAGAAGGTGCCCACCAATGTGTCATTATGGGACATCATATCTATTCCCGAACAAAAAATTATGCTTCGGGAAGCATTGAAGAAAAAAGAGCAAATGCCTCAGATGGGAGTGGCTCCTATATGTGATCAAAGGAGAGACAACATACCCATATCAGAAACTCAAGTGCCAAAAGTTGTAGCATATGCAAACGACGTGGGAGATGCAAAGGAAAAGGAAGTAAGTAGGCCAAAGCCCACACCTTTCTTTTTAACACTTACTGTGGGAGATAAGCTTTTACATAACAATATGATTGATTCGAGAGCCAGTATGACCATCATGCCAAAACAAGTGGCAGATTCCTTGAAGCTAAAGTATGAACCTCTTAAAAATGGAGTCATGCAACTAGAAGGGAAGAAGGTTCCAACCATTGGCTGGATAAAAGATTTGTCCCTGACTCTTTTCTCCTGTCCAAGCCAAATAGTCACACAAGAAGTAGTAGTGATAGACATTCCACCTAGTCTTCAGAATGTGTCTATCAAGAGATTTCACTACCAAGCTCAAGGTGGATATCTAGCATTGGATTGGACCCATCTCATATTGAGAACCAAGCATGGGGAAAAAATGAAGATTCTTTCTGAGTCTTTGCATCCCGAACATATTCCAGACAATGTAGTCTTATGCTTTGAAGTTGCACATACTTCCATCTCTCAACAGGAGAAATATTGTGTAGAAATTCTAGAAGATGAAGAAGATACAAGTGAGCATAGTCCCGAAGAAGAAGTGCTACTCAACCAATTCATTGATTCTAATCCCTTCGACAATTTCCATGTGATAGGATTAGGCACCTATGTAATTTTTGACGAAGATCAAACTTTTCTGAAGCTTGTGAAGGATCAAGAGAAATCTAATGATCCAACTGATAATCATCTATGGAATCTATATTTTGATGGAACCAAGTGTAGAGCCGGCTCCAGAGTAGGCATCCAATTACTATCCTCGATGGGATCCAAAACTCTTAAAGCTTATCATTTTTTGTTTTCAAGCTCAAATAATGATGTTGAATATGAGGCTTTGGTCCATGGCCTAATCCTTTCTAAAAAAATGGGTCTAAAGAGAGTACAAGTTTTTTGAGATTTAGAGTTGGTGGTGAGCTAGGTCTACAACCAAGCAACTATAAAGAACACCTGAATGAAGTCATATAGACATCGGATTTGGGATCTAATTGAGAGCTTTGAAGCCTTCAATATAAAAGCCATTCCCCAATCTCAAAATAGTTTCATTGTTCGAATGAAATCTATTGGGTCACAATTTGAACTAGTTTCTGACTCCACCAAGAAAAATGCAGTGCAAGTTGTCGTCTGACCCTCAATTCCTGATAATGATGAAAATTTGTAGGTTTTCAATGATGAAACTCAAATTACTACCTTCGTACAAAAAGGTGGAATGAAATTCAACGATTTTCCTACAGGAGTGGATTTTTTCGAAGGTCAAGTCATCCAATTGAAAGGAAACAAGCTTCCCAGAGGTTTCATTTCTCTCGAAAACCTTTTTCATTGTGAAGATACTAGACATGGAAAGTGAAGTTTCACTGCAGATGAAAGAGATAAGGAAAGATTAAGGGATTTGTGCTATGAGTATGATAGTCATTTCCTAGACCTATGATGATCTAAGAGGATATGATCTGGGTATAATTCAAAATACTATTGACTTAGAGGAAGGGTCCAAGCCCATCCGACAAATGAAAAAGTCGGTCAACCCGAAGGTTGAAGCCTTGATGGCATAGGAGCTCACCAAGTTGGTTGAATCAAGAATCATATATTCGATCAAACATTCCACCTAGGTGTCAAATATGGTTCCCATCCGAAAGAAGAATGGCGATATCAGACTTTGCATTGATTTTTGGGACATGAACAAGGCCTCATTGAAGGATCATTACCCCTTGCTATCACTGGAGAAAATTTTGCAGACAGTAGCTGGATCTGAAATGTTCCCACTGCTTGATGGCTTTTCAGGATATAATCAAGTGTATGTAAAGGAGAGCGATCTACACAAGATGGTGTTCACAACTAAGTGGGGGATGTTTGCATATGCCAAGATTCCATTCATACTATCAAATGTTGGTGCAAATTTTCAATGAGAAATGGATATCACTTTCAAAGGTTTAATCAACCTGACTATTTTGATACACTTGGATGACTTGATGGTCTTTTCAAAATCAAAGGATGATCATTTCAATCAAGGTCTTCCAGAACTACCAAAAGTTTGGGATTTCTTTAAATCCCCAAAAATGTTTCTTTGGAGTACCTCAAGGTAAGCTACTTGGCTTTGTAGTGTCTAAAGAGGGCATATCAATAGATCTCAAAAGGGTTAGATCTATAATGGAATTACCCCTACCAATAAACTAGAAAGGACTTTAGTCATTTCTAGGGAAAATTAATTTTATCAATAGGTTCATTTCGGACTTTGTCGGTATTGTGAGGCCTATCTCATGAATGCAAGTAAAAAGAATCTATTGTTCAAATGGACCTCCGAATTAAAGGAAGATTTTGAGAAAATAAAGATAGCAATCTTTGCCGCTTTGGTATTGGTTAATTTGTATTTTTCCAAAGATTTCTTACTTTATGTATATAGTGGTCAAGATAGTATAGCTTTGGTGCTTACTCAGAAAAGTGTTCAGAATGACAAAGAACATCATGTTGCTTTCCATTCAAGAACTTTAAAGGGCTATGAGGTTAGGTACAACTTTGTGGAAAAAAAATATTTTTCCATAGTCAAAAGTTTTAAAAAATTTCGACACTTGGTGTTTGCCAACAAGATCACTATCCTTGTAGCACATCCTAGTGTTCAGGAATATATTACAAAAGGTGAGATCACCGAAAAAAGAGAAAATTGGATCACTAAGATC